>JARJDX010077323.1:0-23273 GCA_030264735.1 Gymnusa sp. GC000175
TTCCAAAGTTAAAATAAATGAAATAAAATTATTTACTTTTACTTTTTAGTCAGTCCGGAGCGAACAGCGGGGAGGTGTCAGCTGGCCACCGAGGTCGGGTCGCTGCGATAGCCAGACTCACGGAACGATAGAGTTTTAACGGTAGCAGCGGAATGCTAGCTGGGCACCGAGGTCGGGTTGCCGCGCTCCCCAGACTAGCGAAACGGCGAGGGAGCTAATTAATTACCGAGATCGGGTCAATGCGATGATTAAAATAGCAGGAATAGGCAAGTAGGAGGTTTAGGAGACTGAACGGTTAAACAGGTAAGTGCGGGGTGTTGGTGGCAGTAAGACGTTGGGAGATGGTGGGTAAAGGAGTGGGACATTGACGTCACGAAAGTAAAGACGAATAGTTATATACAACGCCCTCTGTTAAAAATTCAGTAAACTCCCTCTGCACGGTAGGCAACTCTATATGCATTCGTATCAGTGACATCGTTACGTACTACAGGTGGCTTTTCACCACACTGGCAAAAATATATCAAAACGCTTCTTAAGATGAAAGAAACAACTTAACATAGGATACCTGTACTTCTAACCCGAGAATATTCAGAAAATTACTTTGAATTTTATTTACGTGGTTTATGTAAAAAAAAGCAGCTACAATTTGTTTTAATAAGTAAATTTTGTTTTTCTTTTGCTTCCGAAAAAGTCGAAGGATGGCCACCCAAAAAAAAACATGTTTCTTTGTCGCTGTAACTATTTTATCGCTCGTCCAGGAAGTCTGTTTTTATTTATTTTTTAAAGAAGCGTATTCTAAATGTGTGAAAAACAATCCACAAAATATCAAGGACTGAGCTATATTAACAAATAAAGCAGCTACAAAATAGAAAAGCTACGGGAGTGGATAGTTTTTATCCAATATACAGCTTGACCAAGTATAGCTGGTTGACAACTTATAGGTGCGCACAAGTATCTCTCACTTGAAAGTGGGAGCGGTAGCGCTATCTTAAAGCAAAGTACTGTACAGTTTCTGAAAAAGTATTTTTGCGCCTAAGGCCCATAACAAAATACAAAATTTGATAGAAAATTTTATTTAAAACATTATTTTACATGCCAATATATACTGGTAAAGCTGTATTTAAAATATTGGCGAATGTAAAAACTCCAGACTGATTTCATTACCTAAAACAAATTTTACTTCAACAAACAAGAGTTTTAGGTTATATGACAAAATAAATCGTTATAAACATCGGCATCGCTGAATTTTTTGTGAAATATTTTATTTGTAAATGAAAGTGAAGACTTTTCAAGTTAATTTATGTCAAAGAGATGGAAAGAAATCAATTTATAAAAAGTAATAATTAGCACGTTCTGATGTTGAGATCATTAGACTATTGCTAATTGCACGCTAAGGACTTCAAAAAGTTTTTGCCGTCCCTTTTTTACTTTAAAATTTTTCATGCGTTTGTCGTACGCATTGCGTACAAAAAAAGAAAAAGAAAAAAGGGAGGAATATTTTAGTTTAAATGAATACACCCCAGTTGTCTTTGATGGAGTGGATGAAACTATGTTCTCCCTTTGGTTTTTATTGTAGCTCAGACGCGGGTATAATCGCTCATTATTCGAGCGACACAATCCGTTTTTTTATATATTCTCGTTTTTGCAGTTTTGAATAAGCGATTCTCGCGAGGAAACATTTTCCTAATTATATTAATAAAGTCTGGAACATTCGCCTGCAACACCTTGTGTACTGAATTTAATAATAATTTGCAGACAGCTTGTTCGTTTCCACTGACAGTTTGAGTTTTATAGCCGTACACTTGAAACTTGATCCAGAACAAGAAACTCGCTCTCGCGAATTGTTCAAACTGGATTACATATTCACTGAAAATAAACTTACTTCGCCCTCTCGACACTCTTTTGTTTTTCCTTAAAACATCTTCCAATTACGAAAGCGCGCAAATTTTCATTTCACTTATCGAATTTATGCGCTGGAACTCACATGAAGTAAGCATTCGATGTACAGATGAGATTGTAAATTGGAAAATAATATCCTTCGGTATGATTTTGTGGGAATTGAATCCGAACGAGATAGATATTTGAATGTTTGCTAATAAGATAAGTTTAATCCGTGCGAAGATAAGTTTTCGTTTGGGATTCCTGTTCGGAATGAGTTCTGTAATCAAGAATTATCATTTCAAAATTCAGTTGAAGCTTTCGCTTCCTTTACAAATCTGAATCTTGATTTTTCACCGCGCCCTTCCTCGCAATTCCCGGAAAATAGGAAAACTTTAAGACAAAAAGATGATTTGCATACATTTTCCTTTCATTATTCCATGTCAACATGATTAAACTTATCTTTTCCATTTTTATAATACTGACAAAAAGAACAAAATAAATCCATTTATGTTTCAACTTCCCTTTATTTATTTATTTCACCTACCCACTGTTTCAACCCTCGTGCGTCTATAAATAATAGAACTTTATTCGAACAAAGGATTATTTCAATAAACCAAAAGGGAAAAAATATAAATCCAGGTATTGTCACTCGTTTCACAAGCCAGGTAAACGATTTGATGTGTTTATAATAAATGCTTTTTCCTAACAGACAGGTATAAATGCGAAAAAGACAAATTGTTTGCATAATCATTGTTAGATTGTCTTCAACATGACAAGTGAATTTTCAAGTCGTTGTATAGATCGTTCTTATAAATATATAAAGAAAAAAAAACAAAATATCGTACAAAGAAATAGGGAAAAAAAAGATAAAATATTTATTCAGGCAAATAAATTATTTATAAAAAGATATTTTGCTAAAAATAACCTAACGATTCTTTTTATTTAGAATATAACGATTGCTCTACTAAATTTTAAATATTTTTTTGCGTCCAGTTTATTTTCAAATTAAATTACGCAAATGGTATATTATGCAACAAGTTTAGTGAACGCCACTTTAGTCACGATGCTGGATTTAAAACGTCCAATTTATTTTCTTAAGACAAACTAATTTTGTAGCCCTAGTTTTTACTCGGACATAATTATATGGCTGATTGCGAATGGGCGATGGCCAAGAAGGCGACTGAAAATTTGGCGATAGTTTAGTGGGCGAGGACATTTTGATCATGAACATTGGGCGAAAGAAATTATTTACATTCTAGGAGACTAATAACGAATAAATATTTCCATTTTCATTATTTCATTAACCAAAGAAAGTAGATAAAGTTTAAAACAAAAATCAGGTATCAAAAATATAGTCCAAAATTCGGATACATACAAAACGAAAAAATGTAAAAAAAAAAAGAATTGTCATCCATTTATATGTACAAATCGTTGATCTCTCTTTATTGGTAAATTATTAATGCTAGTAGTTTACGTACAGTTGTTGATATCACTTGTTGAAATTATGGAACTTTAGTAACGAATTAAGTTTTGATGGCTTGCATGAAAACAGCTTATATGCTTGGATCTGATGCAATTTCCAATTGTGTTAATATAATGCTAGGTGGCTTTGCACGTCTGTATTTATATCTCAGTAAAGATAATTTTATTGCTACTATTAATAATATAGGTGAAATCACAATTCATAAAGTAAATTTTAACGTTAAATATTGCTATTAGAATGCTTAATGGCGTAAAATAATTTTAACCCAAAAAAAGCAGAAAATTTATAAATAAATTACAAGGTGGCTAATACTAAATATGAAGCAGATTGTCCAAAAATCCAAAAATTTAATATAACTGTGCTTCGTTGATTATAAAAAAATCTTTAATTAGGTAAAGGCTCTAGGATGGGCTAAGAGTCTAAGATAGAAGAGCTCTGTGGCACGACTTCAGGCTCAAATAAAAGAGCTTTAAAGCAGTTAGGCTCAACTAGCTATTAAGTCCAGGTCCAATGACAATAAAGAAATACCGTTTTTCTTATAATAACCACTAAATGTTTGATATAAAAATACGCGAATAAAAAGAAAAACTGCAAAAGAAAAAATATATAACACAAAAATGTGTAGGTATACCACCCAACAATGGGAAAATATAGTAAGCATTAAAAAATGGACAGCTTTTAATAGATTTTGCAAAAAAAGCAAATATAATTTGATTAAGGCAATAACCTGTAAAAGATATAAAATTTTTAAAGGCACGTGGAGAAGTCCAGAGATCAAGTGTACAAAGCAGATAGATCGTGTCCTGAAAGAAAAGGAAGAGCAAAATGCGTGTTAGTTATGATTATATTTATTGATAATAAGTATTTGCGGCGTTATTTATTTATTTCTTAATTTGATAAGCAACTGGAGCAAAACAATAAAATCTATGTCTGTAACGATATGAGCTCCAAAATTCTGCACAAATGTGTTAAAGAGTTTCCTTTGTACCACGCATTTTGAGGACGCAATTTGGAAAAATCAAAAAAACAACACACGATCGCGCTTTTTAAATTTAGTTTTTTGGCTAAAACTAAAGGCGCCATCAAAAAATGTTCTTATAGTAAAATATTCCACGTTTAATTTGCAATGTTGTACTTTCGTTATAAAATGTATAAAATAAACTATTTAAAAATTTTGAAAAAATATTATGACCAAATGTATGAAAATTATTCCAGTTTTTTTTGCACGTATCTTTAAAGCGGGTTGATCGGTTCTAAATTGCGTTAGAGGAGGTTGTTTTGGTCGTAGAAGAATATTTTTTGAGCTAAATTAAGTTCTGTATCGGCTATCAAGAGGGTGTTCAAAAACATGGTTTTTAAGAATTTTTCAACTTTTAACTAAAACTTTATAAAAAGTAAGACACTTTATGGTAGAAATAAATAGTTATTCCAGAAAAAAAAGACAAAAAATGAGACGAAAAAAGCCACAAGTCCACAAGAAGATGACGAAATAGTAAACTACAGAAAAGTGCTAAATAGAGAACATATAAGTAGACCAGGATTTTAAAAATCTATGGCCAGCAAAAAAAAACAAATAAAAGCTAGTGAAAGTAAAAGCAACCAAATAACAGTTTATATAAGGAAAAATTGGTTTGATGAGGATGTACCACTGAACCTTTTTAGTAGTAAATCCTTATCAAACCAATTTTTTCAAACACGCACAAAAGTAATAAATGGAGTCGTAAGAAAAAAAAAACTTTAAATAAAAAAAATGTATAGGGAAATTCTCAGAAAAAAAAGAGATCTAGTGAAAAAATAATCGCAGAATTAGAAGAATCAAGGAAGATCTTTTAATAAATAAAGCGAAAATACTGGAAAAATGGAAGAAACATTTTGAGTTATTGCAATTATTAAAATAAGTAACCAAAACAGATGGATAAAAAAAACTCAGAGTGCGAGAAAACTAACGAGCAACCAAATGCACAAAAAATAGAAGTAGACGTTAGAAAAGTAATAAAAAATAAAAGTCCTTGATGTTACAAAAAAAAAACAACCAAAATTTTTAGCTAAAGAAGAGCGAATTTGACCAAAATAATACATTTTCTGATCAAAAAAATTTGGACCAAATGCCAAAATAATGGAATAAACGCCCAATTTTTAGAAAAGGTAACCAACTACGAAAATTATTTAATATTACGTACAAAATACAAGATGTATAAAAAGGTAAGCAACAAAATGAAAGTGAGTGTGCACCTATATCAAAAGAGAATTTTAAAAGGAAAAGGAGTCGATCAAATTTTCGCGTTAACTGTATTATAAGCAGAGAGCTACAAGCACAAAATGTGCGTATGTGATACAAAAAGATTTTAAGATAGCGCAACAGAGCAGAGTAGAAAACACTTCTTCTTCATTTCTCTGTAGCGCTACAACCCGGGGTGAGTTTTGGCTGCCTGTACCACTTGTCTCCATCTGGGGCGGTTTTATGGTTTTCTGCCATATACTGAGGTCTATGCACATTGTTAGCAAAAAAAATAAATAAAAATAACAGTGGAAAAAAACTGGATGCAAAAAGGTGCCAACAGAAAAACGTGGCAAGATTTGAAGGAGGCCCATGTCCATAAGTAGACGATAACAGGCTGAGGATGATGATGATAATGATGATGAACATTTTCAAGAGGTTTTTTCGGATGTTGTCGCGCCATCTCAATTTAAGTATTTCTAATGGTCTCTTTCCTTGGAGTGCCTTTTTCCATACAGATTTGATGAGTGTCGTGTATGACAGGATCGAACCCTATATTAGTATTTTATAAAGGTTTTAGGATATTTCATTAAATTATAAAAAAGTTATAATAAAAAATCTCGCGTCACATCAATTCTCTCGTTTAAAAAGATATTTGAAAAATTTTGATTGAATTATTTGGGTAAAAAAAAATAGTTTCAAAAAATAATTATTTTTAAGGGCTGTTTAAATAAATATAAGGAAAGAGATGAATGCAGGTGTAATTGGTGGGGTGGACGTGCGATGCATAGAAGGTATTAGTACCAAGCGGCGCAACTGATTCATAAAGAAATGCATAGTACATACAAACGATAAATATGGTTTTGCCACTCGCTAGAAGCTTATAGGCAGATTTACTACTTTTATCTTTGTTTAATAATAGCTATACATTAAATTTACAATATAATAATAACGAAACATAATTTAGGCAAAATAATGTAATAACTATTATTCAATAATATTTCTTAACCAAATACATAGAAAATTTTTTTAATCCACACCAAATTTTGCAAATTGTAATAAATCCACGTTTATTAATTAAATAATTATTTATAATTACCAGAAAAGTTAATTTTTTAAAATTCAATATGCACAGTCTCTTTGGAAACGTTTGAGCCATGTAATTATCAAATTTTATACAATTTCGTTAAGAAATAATAAAATTATGATTTTTAAAAGTAACTATTGGAAAAAAGTGTTTTTGTTTGGAAATATTTATAAAATATTCAAAACACCATTGTCAAAAAAATTTAAACTTGCACATTTTACACATAGATGGCTTATTAATATACTTAAAATTTTGAATAAAATTGGCCCCTTTGTTTTTGAGATATCGTCCATTAAATTGAGGGGTAAGAATTTTCCACACCGATAGTAGTCACTGATGAAATTATTGCCAACATGCATTTTAACTATTTAAAGTTGCAGAGACAAACTGCCAATCTAATTAGCAAATAATTAATGAAATATAATTTTGTTTTTGTCAAAAGTGACCACACCTTTACTTTTTATTCTGTAAGTTTGATGAAACACTAATGTTAAACGATTTCTAACCGACATATCTACATCGTGGACATTGATTTAGTTACTTTTGAAACACAAAGCACAACGAATTCGCTTTATAAAAATTTTAATTTTTTTATTTTAGGAAAATATTTTTTTTTGTAAAAAAACAATTAAAATTGATAAATAAAAAATTTACAATTAGGTATTGGGAATTAACTTTACCTAGTGGTGGCGCTGAGATCAATCTGTCAATGGACACTTTAGTCGGTATCATTCAGTAATACTTTCAGCTTAGCAGCAAATGTAAGGAGTATTTTTGTATGTTTCCACACAAAATAGAAAATATTTAAAATTCAACAATTTAAACACTTATTTGTCATAAGAATTCCATATAAATACAATGAATGTCTACCGACTCAAGTTAGTTCACGATCTACCGCTAGACGGCGTCTCTTTTAAAGTTAATTCCCAATACACGAAAATTATGAAGAATATAAAAAATTTTGTAACAAATTTTGGTAATTGATGAAACGCATTACATAATTGCAAAAAAATACAAAATAGATTTTATAAATTTTTTCCTTAATATTGTGTTTTGAATAGATATATTGAAAGCGTTTTGGGAGTAAATAACAGTAAAGACAAATAAGGTTTAAAGGTTTTCTCAATTTATAAACGAGAAAAATGCAAAAAATTGACATATGAGCTATACTTTGCCAAATGATTGAAACAAAACTAAAGGCAAATGGATTGGAAAAGAGAAACTCTCGTGACAAATCAGTAACAGAGGAGAGATCTCTCGTTACAAGGGCTCTTTTCTATCGCAGTTTTGCAGACTTTGTCACGAATTGATAAATGTATTGGTCAAGTTTTAAAAAAAGTACATTTTTTATAAAAAAAATGTATATCTCAAATATAACAAAACATAAGGGCATGTTGAAGTAATTACAAAATATTTTTCTTCTTTAAAATTATATATTGAATCATAAAAATTTAAAATTAAAACAAAAAGGTTCTGCTGTCATGCTTATCGTGTTAGTGCCAAAGCTTATTATACTCTTATAGAGGTTCCCAATCAGTGGTAACATTTAATAAAGGTCTGCAATAATTGTTTTACCTAACGTCAATATATACATTGTGTTCGTTTTTAAAGCCTCCCATTGGGATCTCAAAAACCTTAAAAGATACGAGGTCTGTTAAATTAGGGAAAAGTTGCCATATTAGGAGACCAATTTAATGATGTATTTGTTAATCAAAAAATATGCATAGGTAACTAAATAAAGCAAAAATTAAAATTTTTACCGATTTTGTTTTTGGCTGATAAATTTTTTACGGAGAATCACCAGAGGTTATTAAAACCTTTCTAACTTGTACTGTTTTTAAGTTAAGGTATTAACTTTTAATTTTCAAATGAGACTTATAGTTGTGTTTAATACTGTTAAATGAAGATCTTTTTCTCTTTCCAACGATATAAAACGCATGCACATTAAAATTAAAATTAACTAAGATATTATCAAATTATTGGTTTCATTCATTTTCGTCAAGTATCCTTTGAAAACAAAATCAATAACAGTTGAACAATATTTTGACAGTTCAGTTTAATTTTGATGCTTTGTAGTTCTGTTTATAGCAAACAAAATCTTTATTTAGCAGTGTTAAACACAACTTTAAGTCCTATTTGAAAATTAAAAATTAATACCAATAACTCGAAAACAGGACAAGTTAGAAAAATTTTAAGAGCCCCTGGTGTTTCCCCGCAAAAAAGTGCGTTGATAAGGTGCCAAGTAAAATTGTGTATTTGTTTATTTAAGTAAGTCACAAGCCAAAAACAAAATCGGCAAAAATTTAAATTTTCACTTTATCCAGTTACCTATGTATAATTTAGAAAAAACAAATACATTATTTTATTAGTCTCCTAATTTGGCTACTTTGCCCTAATTTTATCGACCTCGTATCTTTTACGGTTTTCGAGATCCCAATGGTGAGGCTCGAAAAACGGACACCCAGTAGAAATAGACTGTAAGAACCAACTTAGGAGTGCAAGTGAAACCAAATATTGTTAAACGTTAAGCCGAATTAAATATTATCATCTATCACATTTTTTTAGTTTTGGCGATTTCGATAGTATTTATGCCACGTTGCGGAAGATTTAGCAAACTTTTGTTATAGTTAGTTTGTAATTATTTTAGAAAGATTAAAAATGTAAAAAAGATAAATTTAAAAAAACTTTAAAAAAATGCTTAAAAAAGCATTGGCATATACACAACTATCCTACGTACACAACCAGTTATAACAACGCCTCCAGCGAAGATTAAAATTGCCAATTCCGCATTCCGGATATACAATTCTCTTCACAGGAATACACGATATATTTCAGATTAAAATCCAGTCCTTTGTATTTAAAAGATTATGAATCACTGTTCTAGAAAGTTTCGCTACTTTTTTTAATTTTTATACAAATGACAATAAGTTACCGGGGGATAGAATTTGGGACTTTTTGGATAGAAATATAGTAATAAAAATAAACATTTTAAAGTACTCTAAATAAGAGTTTACCAAATTTAAAAAATTTTATGTGTGGGCGACCACTTTTTTGTGGAAAAAGTTTTTCATAATTTAATAAGAACATCACCACATAATTTTAAATTTGCACTATTAAACTTTTGATTAGGTTATGGTTAATTTTGGATAAGAAAAACTAAAGCCATTAAAAAAAAATCTTTTAAAACGTGTTTTCATACAAAAAAGTGAGAATTTTTTTTATTTAAATGAAATAAAACAAAATCCTCAATTATAATAAAGTAAAATTTTTCGAATTTTTATCCTTAACTAAAATACTTATTAAAATTTTTTATAAAATGTTTTTTTTTCGTCATAAGGGCTTGATATTTCAACAAAATATATTTTAAATAAAATAAGCTTACTCAAACACTTCTTAAAATAATTTTTTTGGCTACAAATTGTTATAAAAATCCATTCATCAATATTTAATAACTCCTTATTTTTTTTTATTTTTTATGCAAAATAGATTTTAGGAATTATGTAAATTCATTTAAAACTCTTCTTCATTGTTGCCAATCTAAAAAGAAATCATTCGTTAAAAGCTCATAGATGATAAGAATCTTCATCAAGTATTATACAAATGTGTATTATATTTAATGCTGAGCATTATTTATCACACAATCAAGAGAGAATAATAGAATGTTGTATGAATAATGCATTAATGTAATGTTATATCCTAGTCTAAAGCATGAATATATGAGCAATGATTTTATATGCCAATAATTACTCTATACATTTGCTTTATATAAATTATTAGATTTCATCAAGCTACCCACAGAATTCTAAATCAAGGAGTTTATTACTATATCACTAAATTAAATGAAAATTTCATTAGGTAATAAATTTTAATTTAGTTTAATAAAAAGTATTTATACATTTAGATAATTTAATAATTCTAGCAATAAAACGTTCCGGAGTACTAAAATAAAAGAAAGACAAAGAGATGAAGATATCAGATTGGTTATAATATAATTTTTTTAAGTTATATCAATTTGTGTTAAATTAACGTTTTTTTTTTTAGTTGTAATAAGAGAACAAATTTATTGCTTTCAGCTCATACATATCATTATAAAAATGATGTTAGTAAACGATATTGATGGATTACAATGTGCAGAGTATATTGTAAGTGCAAAATATGTTTGTTTTTACTACAAGGCAAATTTTAATTTTGCGATTTATTCTTCGATTTTTCATTCCTTGGCGGTTTACTTTTACGGCGGGACTCGGCGCCAATGTCAAGTATGCTCCGCACTTATTAATCTTAATCATCGCCGCTCTTTATCAAGCTGACAGCTGAATAAAATGATATATCGGCTAAGTTATATAACACATTCATTATTTTCGCGATGCTTTCAAGGAAAAAGGCAAAAGATGGATTCCCTTTTATGTTACAAAACCAATATGTGATTTTACACATTGTATTCTTTAAAAGCTCGATGTATGTTATTTCACTCGAAGAAATTTTTCAATTTATAACAAAAAAAGGTAATGATATAGGCGTGCAAACGTTTTCATTTAGGTATTTTGTTATAACACGGTTTTATTTATAAAATATCACTGTGGTTCGTTGCTTTTTTACTTTTCTTTTCCTCGCGTAAAATACACAAAGTGAAAGTCATAAACAATTTTAACTTCAAGCTTTTAGGGATATAAAAAATAATATTTTAACAGATTCTACATTCTATAGAACATATAAAAAAATAAAACAGTAGTTATTCCATGGAATAAATGCGATAAGAAATTTTTTGAGTTTAATAGTTTTGTGTCCCGGCGCATTCACCATAGTATATGAGCTAGAAAATAAAATAAATGAATTCCTTTTTATATATTTAAAAATTTATTTTAAAGTGCTAAATACAAACATAAATTACAATTTTCATAACTTTTATCCCCTAATTGTGTTTTATAGATGTAATTGATCAATTTAAACCTATTGCAGCAACAATTCAGGCACAAACACTGTGTATTAAATAATAATAATAAAAATTATGCGCCGACAGTGGGCTTGTTTATTTTTTCGCAATTGTTTTTAGTTTAGTAAAGTTTTTTTTACATGATCTTTGGGCGATACATTCGCATCATCTGACCACCACATTGATCACCACGTTGATCAATAAACAGAAGAGGTTGCGAGTCATAAAAGGTGATGTCTTGTGACACTGTGATCGTCTTCATTTCGACAACATTTTTCAGCTGATGATCATACCATTAATCAAGTACAGGGAGCCCAACCTCTTTTAGCATTAACCAGCGCATGTAGCTATCAATCCTGCCGTACCGATGGGTGTACTTCTTTAACGCTAGTACGGAGCAACCAAACAGGTACAGGAAGCCCAAGTTTTCTTAGCATTGACCAGCGCAGGTAGCTAGCAATCCCGTCGTACCGATGGGTGTACCCCTTAAACGCCAGTACTAAGCAACCAAAGACAATATGGCCAAGGGTGTATTTGTTGTTCACCTCTATATTTAAGATAATTTTTTGATGGTATCTAGTAGACCTGATCCTGTGCTGCTTTAAGAAGACTCTATGTCTGTCCTTAGATATCAGAGCTCCGTAGCCATTCAAAAGTCATCTTTTTATTTACGTAAATGTTTTATTGTAAAACTTACCAAGGAGAGACTTTGATAAGTAGGCCTTGGTTTTCTCGTCAATCAACGCCTCCTTAATTATGTTTTTATTAGTTGTAAAAGTTGGTATTGTTAAATAATTTTCGGGCTGAGACGGTATGTACTTTTTCTTTATTTCTATTTTTTTATAATCATTATTTTTAGGTTTTATTTAATTAAATCCATTTTAGCTGCTTTAAGTGTGTGACTAAATTAATCTAAAAAAGCGTTTTATAAAACTTTTATTCTGTTTGTCGTATTTAAAGAGTATAAAGTTACCTTTTTCCATTGTTTGAAAGCTTAGTGTAAAAGATTATTAAAAGTATAAAAGAAGAATATGTAAAATCACAATGGAAGTTAAGCATTTCTGTTTTAAACATAATAATATATAATCCTCGAACAAAAGCAAATGATTTTCTTCCTGTTAATAATTTCCAGCACAATGAAATATTTATCGTCAGGTCTTTACAAGTTTCCCGTCCCACTTTATTCGACTTAAATAAGTTCTTGGATAAAGTCTATTATTCTCGGTTTTTGTAAACTAACAACATAAACACCCACAAGAAAAAAAGAGAAAATATCATTTGAGTCTGCAAAGATTAAAATAATTTGATAATTATCTCTAATATTTTTTAAATCCTTTTCAATCGTTTTATAAAAATGCTATTTAAGTGGTAAAATAATTTTTATTGTCAGTATTTTTATAAAAGCATTTAATAAAAAATCCGTTGCCCAATGGGAAATGGTAAAACATTTTATTATATAAGGTTATGTATTAAGAAAAATTGCTTACAGTTATTTGTGCTTTTATTTTCTTTATCCAAGAATTTGTTGTCTCCCACTGATTTTATATGAGGTTAACGAAAAAAATTTGATGAATTTATCCTTTTGACAAAATAAAGGTGTGTTTATATTTATTTAAAAATTAAAATAATAAATAAATGACAGTTACATACTGGGTGGTCCAATTACATAGGTCTCTTAATTATTATTATTATTATTAAAGATAAACTTGTTAAATTGGCAATATTGTGTAGATTTATGTGCTGACTAAAATTCTCCTGAAAAATTTTCAAAATTTGTAACAGTTTAGAAATTGTTAAAAAAAAACTGAAAATCGCGATTTTCTTAAAACTTCAATTATAAAAAATACTAAAAAATGTTTCATATTAAATATACTTGATTCAATGAAGAAAACTTAAAACTGCTGTCAAAATAAAATTCAAGATGGCGCTTTTCAAGATATTAATAGCAACTTGCTTATTTTTTTGATTTTTACTTTTCAACGATGTTTAAAAACTTATGCTAGAATGAAAAATTATGAGTAATAATTATTGTTTTAATTTTAAAGCAAGTAGACACGAATAACAATAAAACAAAATTTATTTTTACACGATTAACAGTCATATTGTGTTAGACGCAGGGGTGGGCAAACTACGGCCCGCGTGCCACATGCGGCCCTTGGAGAAAACTTGTGCGCCCTAAAGTAGCTTCTGTAATTTTTTGTTACTTCTGTCGTTATATCTTCAAAAATATAAAATATCTTTAAAATCTAATTAAATCACTTTAAAGCCATCACATTTTACTACAAATTAGTTTTTCTTTGAATTTTGCGTCTATTGGCCAACAAATTAGTTTTTTGCCTAATTGTTTTATTTAAAACACAATAAAGATATGACGTTTGGAAAAATAAAAAAAAAAATTTTTTAAAAGGCAAAAGAACCTTATGCTACAAATTTTATAATATAACAGAATATTTCGATAAAAAATATTTGATTTTGGATAAAATTGTAATAACTTTGATCAAATTTAAGCGATTTTTGACACAATTTAAATGATTGTTTAGGTAAAAATGTGATCGTCAATATGAGGCAATTTTAAAATTTGATGATTTTGATTAGATTTTTGCTAAACTCATTTATTGACTGGCAAATGGCCACCGAACAGGCCTGCCCTCGTGAAGGACCGCGGACTCGTGAGCAAATTCTTAACGTCAGACAGCTAATCGATAAATCGCGTGAATTCTACATACTACTGTACTTATGCTTTGTGGATTTCACAAAAGCTTTTGACAATGTCATCTGGTCGAAGTTCTGGTCAATGTAAAGTTCAATACGCGTGCCACTTCATCTTGTAGAACTATTGCGTCGGGTATACGTAAATAGTAGTAGTTAAAGTTAATGGAATTCTGTCAGATGAATGTGTGATCAAAAAAGGAGTCCGGCAAGACTGCGTTTTATCTTGGTCTCTGTTTAATGTCTATACAGAACATGCCATGCGACGTGTGTTAGACGGATAGGAAGAAGGCGCTAATATAGATGGGCAAGAATTCTCTAATTTACGTTTTGCCGTTGACACTACTTGAGTAGCTGCTAGCGGATTAGAGCTAGAAGAACTAATGCAAAAACTCAAAAAGATAAGTAATGACTGTGGACTGTATATAAACTACAGAAAAACAAAAGTAATGATACTGAATAGAGAAAATAGCAACTGCACATAGATTAAGAAAATTGCCTCATGTGAGGTTGTAACGAACATGGTATATTTGGGATCTCTTAACAGCAACACTGGAAGCTCTCCGAACCCGAAATTTGACACAGAATACAGTTAGCCAAGGCAGCCTTGGGCCAGTTAACAAAATTATGGTCCGACCGTAAAGTACACCAAAAACTAAAAGTCCGGTTCATGAACACCCTAGTTTTTCCAGTATTTTTGTTTGCGACAGAAACCTGGACCATTGAGGAAAGCAATCGTCGTCGTATTAATTTTTTCAGTTGTTTTGTTGGAGGCGAATGCTGAGAATCCCATGGACAGCTCGCCGTACCAATGTGTTATTACTAGAAGAAATTAAATCAGATCGCCGTGTCTATAAAATGGAAAATCTGTGCATTCTTCGTTACCACAAAAACGGATCTCTGGAGAAGACCATAGTACAAGGGAAACCTGAGGGAAAAAGGCGCGGTGGCAGGTTCCCACAACGTTGGATTGATGTCACTGCAAAAGTACTGCGAAACCTCTGGAATCAGCATTGCGAGTTGCGCAAGATAGGAAACAGTGGAAAAAACTCATCAAGAAGAGGGTCAGTGATCACAACACGTCTGATGTGACGTCATGATGGAGAAGAAGCTATGGTTTTGGTCAAATTTTGACGTTGTTCGTTGTAATTTAGTTAATATTCGTTAAAATTATTATTATTTTGGTCCAATTTTAGCAATTTTGGTTAAAATTTAGGTAATTTTATTACAAATTGCAATGTTTTTGTCAAATATTAAATGATATTATATAAAAATATGATGATGTTGATCCCACTTAAAAGATTTTCGTAAACGTTTTATGATTTTGGTTAAAATTGCATTGATTGAAGCGATTTGTGTCAATGATTTAATGATTTTGTGAACAAATATATTGATTTTGCTCAAAACTACACATTTTTTTAAATTGAGGTAATTTCGAATAAAATTGTGATTTTAACCACACTTTAGCAATTTTTGTCAAAATTTAGATAATTTTTTATGAATATTTGACGATTTGGGTCAAAATTAGACAATTTTTACCAAAATTTGAAGTATTTTTATTGAAACTGCTTGATTTTGCTTAAATTTAAAAGATTTTCTTTTAAATTTGAATGATTTTGAATAAAATTTCGATGATTTTCGTGAAATATCAGTGTATTTCGAAAAAACTGTTTTTGACAAAATTGCAATATGTTTTGTTAAATTTAAATGGTTTTTGTCAAATTTGACATAATTTTGAGTAAATTTTGGTCAAAATTAAACGATTTTCATTCAAATTAAAATGATTTTTATTAAAATTGTAATAATTTTTGTAGAAATTGGATTATTTTGATTAAAGTTGCAATGATTTTGTTTAAAATTTTTTTCTGTGGCATTTTTGGAAAATCGTTTTCTTGGTCCCATAATATTTGATAAAATTTAACCTGCGCAACGTTATTTGAAAATTTTTCATACATCTTTAGAAGATTAGTTAATTTACCTTTGCACAAAATAATAAAATAAAGTACCACCAAGATGGCGCTCCTGTGCACAATTATAGAAATTATTTAAATATCCGTTTTAATAATAAATTATTAGCGCCAAATTCTTCTGTTCAATGGCCATCCAGATCATCAGACCTAACGCCTCTTTATTTTTATTTGTAAAGCACTTTAATAGAAAAAGTTTATAAATATAATGTCAATTATAATAATACGTAAAGCTGTTACGGATGCATTTAACAACGGTTTTCGCATTAAATTGCGTCAAGTAACTCGCAGTGTAGCAATACAGTGTCAAAAAGTATTTTTATTTTACTTTAAAATAATTTAGACCTGCATTTGTTTTCATGCCTTTTTTATTTAAAATTAAAACTAAATTTGGACCACCCTGTATACATTTCTTGTTCATTCTTTTCGAAGTACAACAACAAAATGTCAACACTATGAAAATACTTGTAAATACTTTTTTATCGGGAACAATTTACAAACTTCCAGTTTGAATTTTAAAACTAAATTTTTTATTGTAATCCTGTGAAAGTTTCACTCGCTTTTCAACTCTTTTTTTATTTGAATAAGACACATTAAAACTCGTCGGCTGACTCAGATGCAAATTTAGACACTTTTATAATTGGTTTGTCTTCGCTTAATATTATAATCAAGATTTTTCACTTTACATAACCAGTAAGTGCATAAAAAGAACCAGAAAAAATTGTAATTAAGTTTTTCATAGAAAACGCTATTAATTATGTTGTGTTAATTTATAAAAAATTATCTTGCACGCTTTACGAGGTGAATTTATTATTAAAAAAATCGTAATTAAGGCTAAATTAATTAGGTACTTAAAAAGGGTTTTTAGTTGAAAAATATGTTGGGTCGAGATTAAATTGGATTAGCTTTCAATAGGATATCAATTTGGAATTTAAAATTGTATTTGCGTGATTTCGCATGCATGCGAGTTGAATAATTTATTTTTTATCAATGGTGGATTGTCCTCGTGTTTATTTGGAGTTATTTTTCAGTTCGTTGCGGTAGTGTGCTGCCATATATTTATATTTATGAAGGATATAATTTTCTTAAGCCCTTTTGATGCCCCATCTGGTTGTGTATGTGACCCCGGACTGCAATAAATATTATTTCGCCTCGATTTCGAATATAAAACGTATCACGGACGCCCACGGTAATACACCTCTGCATCCCTAACGTCCCAAAATACGTTTTCAAATTTAATCGTAAAAGTTTTTGCATTATTATTTTTTTTTTATTATTATTCAAGTTTAAAAGTTTAAACAAGCACCCAAAATAATGTTAATTGAAATTAAAATTTTTCATTTGTAATTTCACCAAATTAATAATTTTCAGAAAAAAAAAGAAAATAAGCCCAGTTACTAATGGCCAGAACACTAAGTTTTAATTTAAAATATTCTTGCCTTGTACTCCGCCCACTGCGTTGCCATTTATCATTGGAATAAAAATTAATAATATTGAGCCGTGATATACACACTCATACAAAACAAAATTAACAAGGCAGAGAACCTTGATAAATCAATAGCCAGTTGAAGAAAAATTTTTTATAACCCTGTAAACTCCAAAGGAGGCGTCTTTAGGTGGCGGATAGAGTCTCGAAAAGTTTTGCAAGTAGAGTTGTTGGATCTACGCCTTCTTAGGTTAGATTTTTTGTGTAGTTAATAAATCCTTTAAATTTATCTTTAATCCGTTAATACCTTCCCATATAATGTGTGAAAGGCATTGCTCATTATAGAGATCCTTTTACTGGTCCTGTAGATAAAGAGCTACTACGAAACGTTCCAGTGCGTAAATTGCTCTCTTTATATATTGCAACAGGTCAATTCGGATATAGAGGGCGGCAATGTTTGATTAGAATGGGAAATGAAGAGGAGAAAAGGCTCTATACATGAATGTTTCGTGGACTGATTGCATAACTCCGGACGTCATTCAGAAACGCACCTTCAATAAAAGCCTTATCCGAGGGCATTTTCAATTTATCCAAACTCGATCGATTTTTTTTAATTGCTATTTGCACATACTTCTCACCATAGCATCAAAGCTCTTCCTTCAAACATTATTAACGTCACCGCTTAGGCAGCTGACAAGTGACGCTCCAAAATGAAAATTAAACTAAAAAAGAAATTTGTTACAACTTTTCGGGAAATTGAATTCCAGCCCTTTACAAGTAATTTAAACTTTCCCTTTTTATTTTACAATAAATTGAATTGTCTCGAACGAAAAAAAAAATAAAACGGGGAAAAATATAAATTACCGATGCAAAACAATTGCGAATACAAATTATCCTTAAATAGGACATGAATATTCCAGTGACGTAGTTTGAAGCGGAATTTTAAGCGTTAGAGCCTGTTTTCGTTTTGGTTGTTGGTCTATTTTTGTAATAAGATGAACGAGGGGGCGTAATAGGGGTTCTGTTTGCGTTTGTGAAATTAATTAAAGGGGGGTCGAGTTCATAAGAGATGTGGCCTGCTTGTAACTCTTTCCCAGGCAATTCTCCACAGACGTAGAAACTGGCGGCGCAAATTAGTATAGTGGAAAATAAAAATTTATGTCTTCGGTTTTGTTTTAATTAAGCGGAACAGTGGAAGATATTTCCTCACGCAGACTTAATAAAATTAACTGTTTACTTGCCTCCCTCCTTACATTACACTCTATTGTATAAATATACAAGCAAGCGCGAGTTTTCTCTCTTCCACTCTTTCTTTTGCTGCTGGAAATAATTTCCTTTAATGCAAATGCCTCATGTTATTAGTCGCTAGTTCGGAATTAAAGCAAATTTACTACTTACTTATATACTCAAGGAATTATAATTGCAATTTATTTGGGGCAGTTTCAAGGGTTGTACAATTCAGCGTTGTTAAAAAAAACATATTTATGGGGCAAAAGCCAGCTCGAGACGAGCGAGCCAATAAAAATTAAAAGGAGAAAAAAAAATTAAACTTCCAAAAATAAATTTTCCAGGACTTCACGTTCGGCCGTAAAATTTATGTTTGATATATTTTATACGGGACACAACATTTTTATGTCCAACCTCAAAAGATCTTTAAAATTGGAATAGTAAATAAAATAAGATCTTGCGAATCTAATTATAATAAAACAAAATAATGTGCTGAAATTATTTACAAAAATAAAATGAAAACGATTTTCTTAATAATAATGACGTAAATGGAAGTACAAATTTAAGAAATATGACTGTACTAAGAGCGGAAAATAAATTAAACTTTTTTTTTCTAAAAAAATAAAGTTTTTCATTTGAACTTTTTTTATAAATTTTAATTTAATTTTAAGTGACCAGTTTCGGCTTTTATGACATCATTAGAGCTGAAAATTATATATTTATAAAAAGTTATAAAAACTCTTTAAACAATATTTCAAAAAATTATTTTTAAAACGCTAATAAACTTTGCATTATCACTATGCAAAGCTTATTTGTTGATTGGATAGGGTTAAAACCAGCGTATTTAATAATATAAATCCAATTCAGCGTATTACCAATGAACGCTATTTTAATATAAATTACTAGTGCAAATACTTGTAAATTACATACAGTGATTGATTGGCAATTAAAATAAAATCCGACCAATTTGATTTAATAAAAATAATACATTTGACTCCAAATGGAATTGTAACAACACAATCGGGTTTTAAAGTATTTAAATGTGTGCCGAAACATTTTACCTTTATCAATGGAAATTGTTATGTGGTACAATAAAACGGCGTTATGAGAATTTTACGGTACGGAGCAGAAATGTGGGTTCTAATTGTACTTTTCTATGAATAAATTTGTGTAAAGCCAGAAGTTTATTTAAATTAACACGAATTTGGTTTAATAACTTAATGTGTATTTCCGGGTTGTTAATTTAATGTATAATGAACCAAAAATTTTTAACTTTGAACTTCATATAATGCCAATTTGACCTGCTGGTCAACACTAAAAATTCCTTACCATATAAAATAAAATATTCGCCATTAAGAAAACAACACAGGGACATTAAAAAATAAATATAATTTCATCAGGAAATTAGTCTGGACAAAATTAACAGTCTGGAGAAAAAGGAGAATCAAGTTGCTGCATATTTGGATATGTATATAAAACGGTTTAGCTTCCTATCTACAAAAACTATACTAACACCTAGCCGCAGATCAGATAACAAACAATAGTTTTAAGGCAGACAGTTAAACAAAAATTATAGAATTATCTGGCAGAACAGTAAGTCATTCTTGAAAAAAATTCTTGAAATGCAGTCATCACAATAGTTTCAAAGTTGCAGGGCAGACACTTAAACAATAATTAGAGAGTTAACAGAAATTACACCCATATAGATTTATACCTAAATGAAACCTCACATAATCATCCTTTTTAGAAATTATTATTTAACTCTTGTCTATAGAACCGTCTTAAAATTCGGGTCAAAATACATTGTTTATGACGGAGTACTTCCATCTAATGAAGATAGTAATATTTGCCGACAACCTGGTGATACTGGTAATGCACATTGACCCTGACACGCTTAAAATAATGGCCAAAACAATGGTACGAATCGCGGCGTGACTCGCTCTTGTAAAAGTTAAACAAGCTGGTAATAAGACAAGAATATTTTGGCTATCGACTAAAAGAGGATAAAAATAAAAATAGCAAAAACTCTAAAGAATCTGTGGCTTCTACTCAAGACAAATCTTAACTCAAATCTCTTAAGTTTGGGAGATAGCAACATCCATCAAATCAAAATCAAATGTGCCATCACCAAACTTCTACTTAATGTTGGAGGGCCAGTACAAGAGGCATCTACTGGTAAATGTAGCATAAGCTAGACTTCTTAACGGGGCATCGAACTCAGCTGAATGTAAGAAAACGGCAGTAAATAGACACAAATTTCGCGGAACCGAAAGAACTGTAGCAGTTAGCTGCATCTGTGCAGCATTGTCTCAGCATATGCAGCCAAAGTATTAGCCGCATCAATATCGGCAGATTTAGCTGTCTGTGAGCACCTGCAACTATAAACTGACGTTAAACATGATGTTGGCAAAAAAGAGAACAGGGCAAAAGCAAGACAAATTGTTATATTAATAAAAAGCAGCTAGGGCAAGCGGCAAACAAAGGAGCATCAACTAGAACATTATTACCAGAAGTAGAAGAAATTCTGACTCAACCGGAAAGAGGAAGGGTGTTGCTTCCACATCACACAAGTGATATTCGGATATGACTGATTTGAATTCTACTTGGCTAAGATAGAAAAATCAGGAAGCGCAGCTTGTTTGTATGGCCACGCTTACTCAGGCGACGTTAAATACACTCTGATAATTTTCCCACGCTGGATGGAAGAACGCACCACCATAGTGGAAGAACGCACTACTCATTGCTTGTCATAAGGAACTTATAAGGGCAATGGTATAGAGCTTTAAACTAAATGGCAGTATCCACAATCAAACAAGAAGAACTGAGGACAAAAAATAAAGCATGGGAAAAAAACGACCATAGTACTTGAGATAACAAATAGAAAAGAGAAATGTTACTTACGCTTACTCAGGCGACGCTAGAAACGCTCTGATAAGTTACCCACGGTGGGTGGAAGAACGCACCACCATAGTGAAAGAACGCACTACTTATTGACTGCCCTAAAGAACTAATAAGGGAAATGATAGAGAGTACTTTAAAATAAATGTCAATATCCACCTCCCATATCGGCCTATAAAGTCAATAGTAATCCTTGAAGTAAGTTCAAGTAACTCTTTTAAGGGTCTGGCACCCAGAGCGCGGACTGTCCGTTCGGACAGATCAATGTCAGTCCGCAGCGAGTAATAGGTGGTAGATGTACGCAATATCATGTCAGATGAAGAAGATTTGCTTCTTCTGCTTGCTCTGAGCCGTTCAAAGCATAAAAGAAAATCATGGGTTCATGACTTAAATAAAAAACGATTGGAATTCGGAGAATTACATAAAATTTGCAGGGAATTAAATTCTCTCATTTTTTTTACAAATATTTTTGTACTCTGGGTGCCTCGTATCGTACAAAAATGGGCATTCCTGCACTAATGAAATAAGTATTTCAGTTGTATTCTCCATGGTCCGCCGCAAACTCTGTAATATTCACAACCTATTTTCTGTCCGTCGCGGACTGGTCTGAGTCCGCGTGGCAGTCCGCTCGCTGTTTGACCAGCTTGATTTAATCTTGTGCAATACATAGTCCGCGGCGGACAAAGCGAACAGTCCGCGCAGACTGTACGCTCTCTGTGTGCCCGGGCCTTTAATCCTTGTAATCCTTAAACTTAGTTATGTGAGAAATAAGGTTATTAATAATAATTGCAGATTACAGTAATAAAGACGTTGTTAGAGTTATAAAAAAAGTCACTACGAAAACGCAAACAAATGGACACTCAATTTCTTTGGCATTTTTTCCATATAAACTGTATAAATAGAATTATGCATCTTTCGTACAAAAACCGAAAAACTAAAAAAAGAAATTAATATAATCCTAGCAACAAAAACAAATTTATTGGTGATATTAATGCCAAAATGGGAAATGAGCAAAAAACCACGAAATCACTGATAATAATAAAATAGAATAATGCTGAAAATACCCTAATAGGATCAGCAGAAATTCTAGATACACAGAAAGTGATCACAAATAACAAACGGACCTAAAACCCTATGTTTACCTAAGAAGTAATAGTGTTAACTCAAAAAGGGAATTTATAAGGGAAATTAGGAACTTTGAGCAAGATTTTAATAGTAGCCAAAGGAGATACTTAAAATTGCTGAAATCCACAGATAAACCAGTGAATATCTACATCAAAATAAATTTGCTGAAAAAAAAAAGTTTTTAGACTATTGCAAGAAAATCTACAAAACATTCGAGTAAAATATAGTAAACATGACATAACATAAACACCCAAAACAGAATGAATAATAACCGGAGACTAAGTCACTAAATTAATAAAGAAACTAAAGAATAGAAAAG
>JARJDX010077341.1:0-12032 GCA_030264735.1 Gymnusa sp. GC000175
TTTTAAACTTTTGATGAAAAACTCATTTTTGATTATATTCAAATCCACATTAAATATTAAATTTTTGTTAAACTTTTAATATTGTCAAAAAAATTCATCATTAATTTTGCATCAATTAATCAAATATAGGTAATTGTGATATTTTGTGCTTTTCTTTATAAAGAGAAAAAATTTCCTGATAAGTAAATATATACAAAGTTGTAGTGTACTTCGACAAATTTGTGCGTCGAAATCACTCGCGCCAAACTGGCCCGCGCCAAATCGTCCCTGCGCCAAAACGTCCTGCGCCAAAACGTCCCGCGCCAAAACGTCTCTGCGCCAAAACGGCCGCGCCAAACTGGCCGCGCAAAATCGGCCGCGCCGAACTGTCCTAGACCCATTTATATAATAAAAAATCTATAAAATTTTTTTTAATTATTAACTCTAAACTTTCGACGAAAAAAATGACAAAGTTTTGAAATATAACATAAAATCTATAATGATATAACGAAGCATTAAAAGTTTTTGAAATTTTAGTAGGTCAAAACGAGTTTTTTGACCGAAAGAAGGAAGGACCTCCACGGCCATCACCGCGTCGGTCAAAATTGTTGTATTTTTGTAGGGAGAATGGGAAGTTACGGTTTTAGTATAATAGGGAACTAAATAAATTTTCCACATCTAAATGGAGTCGACTCCGGTGGTAACAATTACAAAATTTAACATAAAAACAACGAAAAGCTTCGCCAGACGGCGATAATATGTATGGAAGACGAAGAGGTTCTTGTCGCAACCTGCAATTTATAAATTTCGAATCAAAATTTGTTTAAATTATGTTAAAGTTAAGTTTTAATAAAATTTTTTGAAGAAAAATGAATTCCTTTATTTTGTAAATATTATAATTTGGTACAAAATAAAAACGGAAATGTGCATCATAATTTGGGACAGAGGAAGTATTAATAATTATGTATTTTATTATAATTAATTATTAATATTATCATTGTTATTAAATATTATTATTAGTGTAATATAAAGTTAGTAAAACCCAAAATTCCAAAATTTATTTAATTAATATTAATAGTTGTTCGAAAAATTTGCTTCCAATCTTAGGATTAAAATAGTTTTCAACAACAATTAATTGCATCCCTCTAATACAAACAAACAAGTCAGATGTCTCTAATATGTATTCCCAAGCTGTTAATGTGTTTTCATTTATATAAGGGATAGTTGACCGCATAATAAAAGGATTTCTGTCCGCACAATAAAGATTTTTTTATTCACTCTGTATTCAGCATTTGCCCTGGCTTAAAGCACTGGGGATATTTTTTAAATTAATATATCATATCCATTTCAACGTTTTGAATTTGAATTTCACCCCATCTTCATATGAAACCGCAGAAGCAATAATAAAAAGAGATATATTGTGTGTTATTTATAAAAAAAAAAATTTTTTAGGATCAACTAATTGTTCATTTTTGTTTCGTGATATTAAATTTAAACAAGGAGTGTAGCCTACTTCTTAACATGTTTTTTCTTAAATTTTTTTGCACAACTTATTCACTTGAAAGTGAGTATTTATTGCTTAGGTAACGCAATTTGCTTTTGTTTAAAAAAGTCGTAAAGGCTAACTATATATCAATACTTTTTCGTACATCTTATAATTACTTTTAGGGTGGGTAAATGATGTAATTAATCCTAGTCTTTTCTTAGTTGTAGATGTTTCAGATTTACAATTTTGTCTGAATACATAATTTACTTTGCCAAGTTTCTTGTCGATCCCTTTTTGATTTAGACTCTTTCGTACTCTTTTTAGTTTTTTTGCGGTATCCTGTCAGAAGCGTTTACTAATTCCATAAATGCTCTCTTTTGTTGTTTTTGCATTTTTTAAATGTTAGTTTTATTATCTGTATGATTTTTCTCTCTGTCATTTGTTCGAGTACTTTTATGGCTGTGATCAGTATTCCAATAACTCTCTAGTTATTGCATGCAACCTTTGGTATTTTCTTTTTAGTGTATTGGTAACCCCAATTTTCCAGTATTTAGGTATCTTTTTTTTCAGCCACTATTTTGTATATTCTGGAGGGTGCGCAGTGGGATAGTGAAAGTGACCAACTCTTTGGAGGCAAAATAGTACACTACACAGATGCTTGAAGATAAAGTAGGCTACTGAAAATATGGCGTTGACAGACCGATCTGCAGAATTAGTGCTAACCTGGGCTCTAATACAACAGTATTCCAAACTAAGATATTCGCCATTACTATGGCTTCAACCGACAGTGGGTGCCAGTGTAGCTCAGCTGCTAAGTGCAAGCTCGTGAGTTCGCGCCCCACAGCATGCAAAATATTTATTGTCCAACACTGCCCCAACTGCCCAACCCGCCTTGCCAGCGTGGGGTTTCATGGCTAAAAACCTTCTCTGGTCCGCAGTTAGATGAGATATCATGTAACACCAGTGGTTCGAAATCCACGCTATACTGTAGGTTCACCTGTAATGTAAGTTGCCAGCATTACAGGCAGAAAAAAGGCTATGCGCCAGCAGTGGCGTCGTAAAAGGCTGACCACTTATGGCTACACATACAATACAACGAAAGTAAGAGAATCCCATCGCCACTGACAGTAGAGTTGTACTGGCAGTGCTAGGCAATTGCGGGGTTTCTTTCGCACTCGTTCTAGAATGCAAAAGAGCTATCAATAGACTAGCAATTCGTTACAAATTAAATTTAATTTGAGCACCCGCGTACTCCAATATTAAGGGCTACCAACCTGCAAACGAACTTGCCAAGAAAGGCAGAAATAAAACGTTTATTAGATCTGAACTAGTCTTTTCTAAGAACGCAGTTAAACTGGAGATCAAATACTCTCTAAGTAGGGACCATTGAGAAAAACGGCTTGAAATTTAAAATCTGCTACATGTTTTTTTTATCTGCTCCCACCAATATGGTAGTCAATTATGGACTCTTCTTTTATGCACTTTTATGCTTTTTGCATATAGGTATGTTCTGATTTTGCTCTATGGACACCAATGGAGATGTTGGGTATGTTTCATTATTTCGCCTTATCCTGTAATTAAAATCTTCAGAAATATATATTTCTACTATGCTATCTTCTGTGTTTTTTGTTAGTTCTTCACAAAATGCTCTAAAGTTTTACCTTATCGTCTGCGACAATTTTTTTTTCTCAGCCTTCTTTGTCCCACTCCTCGACGTATGCCTCTCCGTATTCCTTCCATGTCTCTCGATATTGGGCTTTATGAGACCAAAAACTTCCAGTAGTTGCTTTGATATCGTCCAGCCACCTCCTTTATGGCCGGCCTCTGTTCCTCTTTGTTTCTCTTGGCCGCGAGTGCGTGACTTTGACTACCCATCTCTCGTTGTTTTGTCTTGCGACGTGGCCACCCCAACTCCAGTTTAGGTTCGCTATCCGTTCCGCCACGTCCACAATCTTTGATATTTCTCCAGTTTCCTTGTTCTTGACTTTGTCTCTTAAGGAAATTTCGATCATAGTGCGCTCTATTGCTCGTTGTGTTGTTTGGATTCTGTTCATACTCTTTTTGGTAGTTTTAAAGCCGTAGGATGCATATTTTGTAAACTTTTCTTTTAAGATTTATAGGTATTTTGTTGTTTCCTAGAATGTGTCGTAGTTTATTTAACAAATGCCGCCCAAGTAAGACCTATGCGTCTGGTGACCTCCGCTGTTTGATTTCCTTTTCCTAACTTGATTTTATGCCCAAGGTAGGTGTAGTGGTTTACGCATTCAATCGTTTCATTATCCTGTAGCATTACGGATTCGTTGTGCTTAAGATTTTTGTCTTCCGGGTGTTTATTGAAATCCGACTTCTTTAGATGCTTAGTGTAGCTGTTGTGGCATCTCTGTTACCTCCTTTGGGTCGCTTGATTTTAAGACGATGTCGTCTGCAAACCGAAGATGGTTGAGGTACAGCCCATCAATCTTTTTTCCTTTTGATTTCCATTTGAGCCCAAGGTAGGTGTATTGGTTTACGCATTCAATCGTTTCATTATCCTGTAGTATTATTGGATTCGTTGGGCTTAAGATTTTTGTCTTCCCTGTGTTCATTGACAATCCGACTTCTTCAGACGCTTAGTTTAGCTGTTGTAGCATCTCTGTTATCTCTTCTGGGTCGCTTGATATTAAGACGATGTCGTCTGCAAACCAAAGATGGTTGGGGTACAGCCCATTAATCTTTATTCCTTTTGATTTCCATTTGAGCTTTTTGAAGACGTCTTCTAAACTTGCGGTGAAAAGTTTTGGAGAGATATACTATTATAATTTTGCTTTTCATTTTCCTTACTCTTCCCTCATTTCTAATTTTAATATTCTCTCTGACCTAGCGTCCCAGTTATAAATTTTATCTTTGATCCTTACATGTATTGAACAGCCCACTCCTACCCCTCTATTGTATTGTAATATATGAACGTATGCAACTGCATACTGTAATCAAGTGAAATTGAACCTATATGTCTAAAAATAATCGTTTCCGGATATATGTTTATGGTTTTTTTTGATAGGATATAGTGTTCATTTTATATTTAACTATAAAAAGTTAAGAAACAGGCATGCGATTATAATGAGTAATATTTCAGTAACTTTTTTTCTCTCCATTTTTTTTATAAAGATAGTTCATCAAAAAATAATGTTTTTAGAAAACAGATCAAGTTATTTACAAGATTAGTTTTTTATTTGGTTTTATTTAGAAAACTCATGTTGACGTGGTGTGCTTCAAAAAATTCACGCAATTTTAAAATTGCTTTGTGCCTGAATATTGTATCCTATGCTATATAATTGTATTAAATTTAACGTTATTTTTTTCAGATTTTTCATTGTACATTTAAAGAAAGCACTGACATTTATAAAGCATGTATATGAAAACCTTTTCCTCAATTTTAGTCATGCTCAACAAATCCACATTCATTTAATCGTTCAATTTACGTAGGAAAAGCTTATGACGTTCAAGTAACTGCATTTGAGAATGAGTGTTTATTATGTGCTTTTGACATCTTAACACATGACCTATTTGTCTAAATATGTTTTAATACATTTGACAAAACATTAAAAAAATGTAAAAATAATTATAAAAACATGACGCGTGTAACAATGGGTTAATATTTCATTTATATTATATGCTTGTAAAACGAAAGTTTTTTTTTATTATCGTTGTTATATTTTTTCTACGTGCTCTTGCTTTTATTTTTTTTTTCTTTATTTATACGAAAAAGCATCACTATCTTTTTCTAGAACGACATGAAAACCTGTACTTTCAAGATTTATTGTTGAACTTCTTAATAAAATTTTAGCTCAACTCAACTCATTTAAACTCTTAATTACTTTTTTAATGAAATAAACATTTCTAAATAAATTTGTTTTATTTAACAAAAAAAATTTTTTCATAAAACAATTCCAATGATAAAACATTTCAAGTTTCATTGCATAACTTGAATTAAAGTATTAAAAGTTAGAGCCTGTATATTGTAGTCCGTAATGGTTTGTACATCTGGGTCTAAAACTCAAAATGTAACAGATGCACAATATTTTGTATAATTTGTGCGTTTAGTTATTTAAAGCCATTAAGCTCTTAAAAAAACAGTTTAAAAAACATTTTAAATCAAAAATGAGATAGATGCTATGCTCATAGCGAAAACCCACTTAACTAAGAAGAGTTATATAAAATATCCACTCTACGACATATACTACATAAACCAACCGCACGGGGGTGCTGCAGTAATCATTAAAAACAAACAAACACACCGTAATGAACGAGTACAATAAAGAATACCTACAAGCAACAAATATGGTAGTGGAAGACTGGCATGGACTCATAACACTTGCTGCACCAAAACATTCCGTTAAACAAGATGTAAACGAAAAAATTTTAAAACACTGTAACCTGACTTCCTTGCAGAAGGAGACTATAATGCGAAACATCCATGGTGGCTATATCAAGCAATGCAGGCTGATAATTTACATTCACAGTCAACTGGAAAACCAATTTACTATTTACTGGCTCACAAACCGCAGAAAAAACACCAGACACAATTGACTTTTATTTAGTACAAGAATATCGTAAAACTACCCACCCGTTGAATCAAGTTTTAACCTCTACTCTGATCATTCGCCGAAAAATACAAAAGTACAAAAAATATTGCTCAACTGTATTCCTAGACGTAAACCAGGCTTTTGACAAGGTGCGGCTCCGTACTATACAAAATTAAACAGACACTCCCCCACAATAAATACCCTCTACTGATCTACTTTATCATAAAAGTTTGAAAACAGTACTCAGATCTAATGAAAATTAATTCAGGTATGCTTTAAAGTAGCGTCCTTGGTCCCAAATTATACACACTATAAAAATCGGAAATAAATATTTTGCATGCTGTGGGGTGAGAACCCAGAATTTTGCATCCGGATGCCTAGACTGCTGAGCTACACTGCCACCCAACACTGCCCCAACTGCCCAATCTGCCTTGCTAGCGTAAGGTTTTATGGCTAAAAACCTTCTCTAGTCGGGAGTTAGATGAGAAATCATATAACTCTAGTGGTTCGAAATCCACGGTAAACTGTAGGTCCACCTGTAATGTAAGTTGCCAGCATTACAGGCAGAGAAGAGGCTATGCGCCAAGAGTGGCGTCCTAAAAAGTCGACAATGAACGATGAACAAATCAGAAGCAATGTAAACATAGCAACATTTGCCGATGATACCACTATTATATCAAGTCACCCACAAGAATACTTTAAAACAGTTTAAATAAAACCCAACAATAGCTAAAAGAATGAAAAATCAGAGTTAATAAAGCAAATCAGTACAAGTTACGTTTACTTTGAAAAATGTACATGCCCAGCGATCCAAATAAATAATAAAAATATTCCACAATCTGAAAATACCTGGATATTCGGCTAGACTTTATATCTTATATCTGGAAAGACCACATCTGACAAAAGAAATAAACAACTAGTCTTAGACTAATTAATTGGCTCAAAATTAAAATTATCATTAAACTGCAAGGTATTAATATAGAAATGTATGCTAAAACTCATATGGACATATAGTATAGAGCTTTAAAGCAGCGTAGCCATTTCCAACATAGAAATTTTGGTAATACTACGAATCTTAGTTAACCCGCCCTGGTTTGTAACCAACGAAATCTCTTACTGGTTTAGGCATACGACTGCCGAACTCAAGATCTTGGGTTCGCATCTCACAACAATAAAAACTTTTAATACTGCCCGAACTACCCAACCCGCCATGTCAGCGTTTGATTTCATGACCAAAAACCTTCTCTGGTCCGGAGTATATGAGAAATCATCATGTATCTTCATTGGTTCGGATTCCACGTTAAACTGTAGGCTCACCTAGTAACATTAGGTACAATAAATAAAAGTTTATTTAAGTACAATCTCTAAACGCGTCTAACTAGACTACAATAGAGGCTTTAGAGCCCTAGATACTGAGCTGGGGTAGTTGTTCATGTTGTGAAAACAATCCCTAAACGCGTCTAACTAGACTACAGTAGAGGCCCTACAACCCTAGATACTGGGCTGGAGTAGTTGTTTATGTTAAGGAAACATGTCAGCGTAGGATTTCATGACCAAAAACCTTATCTGGTCCGGAGTAGATGGAAAATTATCATGTAACTGCATTGGTTCGGATTTCACGTAAACTGTAGGTCCACCTAGTAACATTATGTGCAATAAATAAAAGTTTACTTAAGTAAAATCTCTAAACGCGTCTAACTAGACTACAGTAGAGGCCCTACAGCCCTAGATACTGGGCTGGAGTAGTTGTTCATGTTACGAAAACATGTCAGCGTGGGATTTCATGACCAAAAACCTTCTCTGATCCGAAGTAGATGAGAAATCATCATGTTACTGCATTGGTTTGGATTTCAAGTAAACTGTAGGTCCACCTAGTACCATTATGTACAATAAATAAAAGTTTATTGAAGTACAATCTCTAACCGCGTGTAACTAGTCTACAATAAAGGCCCTACAGCCCTAGATACTTGACTAGGGTAGATGTTCAGTTTATGTTAAGGAAAGTTATATACCTTGCTTATTATTATCTGTATGTAATAGATTACAGGAAAATATAAAAACAGTTAATGAAAAATTTAAATAACAGTACAGGACAACTAAACAAAATTTTTAAAATAGGAAATGCAATAAAAAAATCATTAATAAAATTGAAATGAATTTTTTAAAAGCTTCAGTGCTTTTATGTGTTTTATTAAGGGAATTTGTAATGTTCATTTCGCATTGACTTAATAGTAATTTATGGAATGTACATACCATATAAAATTTTCAATTAGTCAAAAACTCTGGATGTTAATTGAAAAACAATGGAATCCACTTTTATTACATTTTATATTAAAATATGCAAAACGATTTTTTCAAATCAAAATTTTATTTTTTAATTATTCAACCTAATTAATTTGCGTTAAAAATTATGATGTTTTTAATTTTGAATTTTTGTTTCAGATGAGGAAAATGAATTTTTTAATTTTCACATCACCAGATATCGACCAGAGGAGCTGCATAAATTAGCTTCTAAGACAAAATTTACAAGAAAAGAAATTCAATTAATATACAGAGGATTTAAACAAGTAAGGTTATATTTGAATTATTTTTCTTTATTGCTATTCAAACAATCGACTTACATTCAGCTTCTTTGTTGAATAGCATTTCACTATATAAATGCGAAACTCGGTCTAAGTTTCAATTTAGTTTTCAAACTGTCTGGAAAATAAGTTTACTGTTTTTCTTAATCCTAAATAATACAATGCGTCTAAAAAGTAATGCATAAATTAGTAAAGATACTTTGATATGGCTGTATAAGTTTGTGTTTATGTCTTATTATTATTTTTATTAATGAAAATCTCACTGACATTACAATCAGATTGCATTTGGCCAATATGTAACTTCGGTCAGACCTAACCGAAGCTATTGTTTTATTTAATTTTTGTCTTTACTGGCTGGTTTCGCTTTGCCTTACTTTACTGATGCTTCACTCACCAGCTCAAAAGGTTTCTTGAGTCATGTCCGTATTGTTAAAGAGCTGCAACGCATTTTACTTTCATTTACAAAGTAAATTAAAGTATAGTAATCGCGACAATTTTCAAAATCGAGATTTTTTTATCACGTGTTTGTGGGCCTTTGTTTGTGACTATTGGAAATTTTAGAGATGGTTTGATTGATCGTGTTCAATCTCAGGCCTTTGCGTAAATTACTGTTCCTGCAGTATCAAGGCGCATCAACGATGTTTCTTAATATTATGTTTTGGAATCGTTGTATATATATCCACATTGGTTTAAGTATCTGACTATATATTCTTTTGTTGTGTAATGCGACTTTGAAGTTTTTTTCAAGCACCCAATGCATTTTCGGCATTTAATTTTAAGTTTTTTTGTTTCTCTTTCACGTGGGCTATCTTAACCTCACGTTAAGAGAGATACTTGACTGTTTCTGTACAGGTTTTTAATTTTGACAGGTATATGTTGGACCACTAATCTTTCGTCTGGTCCAGATATTGATATTGTCTATGAAGATTTGAAACTTTTTCACAACTTCTGTACGATCCTTACCTACCGCTAATATAGCAGTATCATCTGCAAAAGTAGCCACTGCATTTTGTGTGAGGTCAGGCATGGCAGTGTATAGTAAGTGTAGCATGCGGCCAAGCACACACACTTGTGGTAGCTTTGCTCTTAACACATAGGATCATTATTTCCTAATTCCAAAGTACCTATTTGTGATATAAGATTCTAAAATTTCGCTGTATTTCTTGGAGAAAAGCTTGTTTATCTTAAGGATCAATCCTTTAGGCCTCATCTTGCCAAAGCCCTGTGCTACTACTACTCTAAGAAAAGTGTTGATCAGACTTTGTTTTCTTCTAACGCCTTCTTGACAATAATGGTTTCACTGTGAATTTAATTAATAATTGAGTGATGTAAATTTTCTTACTTTCGGGTTTAAGTCGCGTATTTTTATTGGTTGTTTCCAACGTTTCGCTCGCCATTGCAAGGAGCAATGGTCCAATGACTGAAGACATTGTTCGAGTGTGTATGCCTATATAGAATGAAAAATTATTAGTGGAGGTGGAAGTTTATTGATGAAAACCAATATTTCCAGGTATTGCAGATTTCAAAACCATTTTCACGATTTAAGTTTAGGGGATTATTGTGATTACAAATTGCTTCGCAAATTTTGCGCTTCTTATGAGGGATTGTAGATAATAACTTCACATTAGTGAAATTAATTTGATGATCTGTCTCAAAAGATGTTCGGCCAAAGCTGAGCCGCCGATGTTTTTAAGACGTGCCGCCCGTTGATGCTCAAAATTTACATCAACTCAAGTCGCGAAAGCTTAAATTCTAAGATAATTAGGTGGTTTTGACCAAAGCCAAACTAGTAGCATAATTCCTGTGAGTGGTTATTTGCATATAGACCATAGACCAATAATCGGTTCTTTACATGCCACAGTCGTATAATGTAATTAAGAATTTTAAGAAACATCATTAAAAAATGGAGATCTAGTTTTATAGTTAGGTTAGTGTTAGAAGTTGGGGGCGTTTAGATTATAAATGTATTAAACAACATGTATATGCAAATATCCGATTATTTGCACAATGTGTATATTCAAATAGCCTCATTCTATCTTCTTTTCTTCAATAACTGGCTTTTATCTCTTAGTTATCAATTTTTTAAAAATGTTTAAGGTTTCAGGCTAGTATGACGCGACTTCCTGTAGTGTTTTGCCTTGTCTTGCTATCATCATAACCTCTGTGCAATCTTCCACAATTTTGGGATATATCTCAGTCTAAGTGATACATTGTAAAGTTGAACGAGTTTAATTATAGTTTTCCTTGGGCACTGATTTAAATCCTCTATAGTGATATTTTCTTTTATATCGGTAGCTTTCTTGTTTGGGTAACACATCTGATATGTATTTCTTCTTGGTGATGGTAATTATCTTCCCATCCTATCATGTCGTCCCCTTCATTAGACTATAATGTACTTTCTAGGTAATCAGGGAAGCAGTATACCTTTTGTTTGTTGCTGCAAGCCCAGTCTTTATTGCCTTTTAGATTTAATAGTATAATCACTGGTTTAAATTTATGTCAGCTCACTCAGATGTATCCATTGCTTCATTTTTAATTCATTGCATTTCTTGCTTTAGCGTTATTCTGTGTAGCGTTGTTCAATTCTGTTTTATTACCAACGCCCTGGTATGCTGCCACTTTCTTCTTAGTTTCCTTTAAATTAGGATTAGATATCTAATTTCCTTTAAAAAGTAATTAATTTTCTCCTGTAAGAGACTATGGGGGAGTTTTACCACGTTGTTTATTCTATGATCTTTACAAATAATTCAACTTGGTCTTTTGTTTTTTCCGGGGACCGTTAGGTTTATCTGGATTTCCTATCAACTAGTCTGTTCTCTAGAGGGACATTCAGTATTTATTATGCTCTTGCTGTTGAGGATCATTACTAGAGTAAACGATTTGCTACTGCAATAATTGTTTTTAAAAAGTTTTATTTAATTCCAATTACACAATTTGACAAGTTAAATATAAGAATTTTATTATAATTAATAATGTCACGTAGCAAATCAACGTTGGCCGATCTCCAAAAAATATAGGAATTAAATTTTGATCGACAGGTTTTATTTCACGCGCCATGTTTAGATGTTTTTCAATTTCTTGCAATGCTTCCAAAATTTCGTTTAAATTGAAGTTGGGAATTTTGGAGAATTTTTGTGATTGGATAGCCTAAAATAAATGGTACTTACAGTTTATAAATGTCAATGATTGCTTCATAAGTTTTTCCAACGTCTGGGCTCCTCCAGAAGTTCAGCGATTGTAGCGTCCTTTCTTTGGGGTAGCTCCTTAGGTAGATCCTTTAGGGAAATCCGTAAGAGTTAACACTCACCGTTAGTTCTGCACGATTTTAGAGCAGGATAACGTCGCACTATCCTACCGACTGCGCCAGTTAACGATTTGCTACTGCAATAATTGTTTTTAAAAAGTTTTATTTAATTACAATTA
>JARJDX010077358.1:0-12432 GCA_030264735.1 Gymnusa sp. GC000175
AAATATTTAGTAAAATACTACTACCACTTCATCAAGAGTGCACCAGTATTTTTGTCCCGGATGATATTTCAATGTGTGCTTTTTAATTGTCTTGGTATTTGTCATTTAAATAAAAACTATAAGATATATTTTCTGAATAAGAAAATAAAATATGGAATTAAAAAAAAAAATTATAAGTAAATATTTTAAAATTTTAAAAGATAATGTTTAACTCATTTAACTTTAATTGTGTTTTCCGAGCAAATTGCTTTAATTTTAACCGGCTTATTTGTATTCATAAACAGTACTTTTATTGTCAAGGCCAATTTTATTTTCTTTGTTTCACTGCAATTAATTTCTCTTTACCTTAACTTTTTTGGGTGGTTTTAAAATACCCATGTCTTCAACATCAACCGTATATTCAATACTTTTAGTTTGTGCCCTATTGTTGAGTCCTCTAGAATGGCTTTTTTCCTCCCCGCGCGTAAGAGTGGTGACCTTTCTGATTATTCTCGTGGTTATCCTTTTGGTGCCATCCTCACGGGGTCGACTAGTTTGCGTGGATTCAATGGAACTCCCCAAAACTTCAGTTGACAAGCGCTTGTTGGTAAATTTCGCTTCGAGGTTCACAGTTTCAGATAAATTCGTCACAATTGGTGGTCCCATGATATGACCGGAACCTCCACCCTGAACGAACAAACGATTCGAACCACTTGATCCATCTTTCGTAAATCTATACATCGACATTGTCACGCACTTTATTATTTGATTATATTTTTATTTCATATTAGTTATTTTAATTACAAGTACGTGTTGATTGTTTTTGTTGACAGTCGCGACCGATAAAGAAACGGCTGATTTAAATTATGAATGAGCTTTCAATAATAATCGATCGTTAACGACAATGAAAGATGCGCGCGGGAATTTTAAACCACGTCGAGTTTTGATTGTTACACAGGATTGACATATACAGGTGTTTCGCCAGGTGAGCAACGGAGTGTACTGAGCACATCGCGTTTGCCAGCCTTGCATTATGATAGAACGTGCGGTGTAGGATCCAGGGCCGTACGGAGGCGGATCCGAGGCCCACTTATGTGCAACCCGTTCCACTATTTTTCTCTCCAATTGATTTATCTCTTCGACTAATATGGTTGAATTATAGTCGATCTTTTCTTGACATGTGACATCACAAGTGCCGAGATAAACAATCGCGTCAGAGCACATAAGAAGTTGATAGATTTATTGCGGGGCGTCGACTGGTAACTGTTAAAACGCCATTGCAATTATTTTATTGTAGGTGAATATTATATAAAAAATAACACGTGCCTTGTATATAATTCGACTTTAGTATTATGTAATGAAAATTACATTTAATAATATTATTATGAATTAATTAACGCTCTTAATATGGATCAGTGCTACTCATTTTGATCTACTTATCACGTAGTTTATAGCCTCTTTTGGAACGCTATAATTGTGTGGTTGGATTTATATTAGGGATTAATTTAATAAATTGAAAATTTATTTAAAAATAACAGTCGGTAATATTTGATAGGATTTTATTTCTTACTGGCCATCGACTTAGCAAGATCCTTCTGCGTGTAAAAGCTTCATACTATTTAATAATAAAATGAATTTTAACATAAATATAAATCTTAGAGAACGTTTTTAATTTTTTTGTTGAATACGAGCGGGCATTCCAGCTTACGCACATTAGCGGTTCAGCTTTATCCGAACATACGTTCAAGACAGGCCAAAACATTTATTTTGAAGACGTTATAAACCAATTAAACATTTTTTTACAGTCACAACTTCCTCAACTTTAAATGACAAAAGTTAGCATACTCATTTCTTAATGGTTCTCAAATTTAACAATAAATGTGGGCATTGATTTTTGTAAAATCAGTAAAATTATGCTAATTATTATAAAATTTTTCAAAATTTATGGCATATTGCAAGTTACTAGCTCGCATTTGTCATAAAATTTAAATGATTTTGGTCAAATTTTAAATAATTTTGGTTAAGATAACGATGATTTTCATCAAATCTAAGCAATACTCATATATTCGTTAAGATGTAGATAAATTTGGTCAAATTTGAGCATTATTCGTCAAAATTTAGATGATTCTATTTAAAATTATTATGATTTTGAAAAATTTTAAACGAATTCAATTAATTTTTTTTATAAAAGTTGCCTGTTTTAAAAACTTTTGAGCAACAATAATTTTGGTCAAATTCAGGTAAATTTCTTAAATTTAAAATAATTTTGACCAAAATAATAAAAAAATAAGCAATTTTAGTGAAAATTTAGATTAAATTAATTAAAGTTGCAATAATTTTGGTCTGTTATTAATTTTCGTCAAAATTTGAACAGTTTTAGTTAAAATTGCGATGATATAAATCAATTTTTAGCAATTTTGTTAAATTTAGATTAATTTACCATTATTTCGCTTTAATTTTGATATAATTTTAATTATTTTGAAAATTTAATTTTAGTGAAAAAATTGCAAAAATATAAATCGGACAATTTTGGTCAATATTTAAATGATTTTGGTTAAAATTATAATAAATTTGGTTTAATTTTTGGCAATTTTTATAAGATTTAAATGATTTTGGTCAAATTTGAGTATTTTTCACAAAAATTTGGATGATTTCGATTAAAATTGCAATGCTTTTGGTCTAAATTTGGATGATTTTGATCAAACTTTGTAGATTTTCCAAAAAAATAAGATTTAAATTGTTGCGATTTTAGTCACATATATTGGGATTTTCTTTTCATGTTTAAGAATAAATAGAAATGTGGATAATATTAGTTAAAATTAAGATAATTTTAGTAAAGTCGATTTTGGTCAAAATACAAATGATTCCGATGCGATGAATTTCGTCAAAAATTTGCTTAAAATGCCGTATTCTTGAAAAATTTAAGTGATTTTATTGTAATTAATAATTTTACAAACTCTTTTTATTCTTCGCCTGGCGTTTTCGTGTGTTATTCCATTTTTTTTGCGATATCACTTCTTCTTCCACTTATATATTTTTTAATTGAAGATTGGATAATACCTGGTGTAGGTGACACTAGATTCCTGGTAGCGTTCACTATATGCTTACACTCTCTGGTCCTACAGTTAAAATCCTGACAGGTCAAAACCCCGATTCTGCTACACACATAACCAAAACTTTATTTTACATTCCCGTCCTTACATTTAGTACTATCCCAAAAGATGGCGTACTAATATTTGTAGCAACGTTTTCTTAAACTTATTCCATATGCTTTTTAACGATGCGTCATTTCCAGCTCTCGTTGAACGTAGTTTACATTAATATTGTAATAATTATATGATTTAAGTTATTAATTAGGAATCATTTGATCATCTGCATAGCGTAATATATTTAAAATCAGATGCTTAACGACTTAAATAAAATTTAAATTTTGATTTCTTATTGCTTTGTTTAAAATTTTGTAAACATCGCATCATACTGTGAAATAGAGTCATTATTTTCAAATCATAAATTTTTTCTTAAAAGCTCTTATTGCAGCATTAAGATTTTAGTGCTCGTGGGACTTAAAATTTCACCAAAGTCTCATGTTTTAACAAACACCTCCAGATTTTTCAATATTTATAAATAAAATCCATTTTATTTGACTTAATGTTTTTACTTGTTTATTTAGATTAAAGTAATTATTTATGACCAAAACTGAAGGTAATTTTCCACCTCTTTAGCAATAAAGACAATCCACCTGATTCCTTGAGCAATAAACTGTTATTATTTTCAAACAATGGATATTATCTGTATACACCTTGCATTTTTAAGGTTTACAGATGGCTAGCCTAGCATAATACAACTTGTGTTTCATGTTTAAATAAATTATAAAACACCAGATTTAACAAAAGAAAAATAGCGGAGCGATTTTAAGAACTACATTTCTAACAAAATTAAAAGCGATTTTATACATTTTTATACAAAATTGCAATTTGGTGCTGAATTAAAAATGTAAAGATGTATTTATTTCAGACAAAAATGGTATTAATTAAATTTATCGTAAAGAATAATTGCAGTTAATAAAAATGAAAGTGAATAATACGGGAAAGGATTCGTTATGTATGGGATGTCATTCTTTTTACTATAAAAGAAAATTGTTTAAAACTTTTCCTTATTATATACTTGAAAATAATTATATATTGACTTATGCTTCCTAATTCATTAGGATCTAATGTAGCAATTAAAATAGTTTTCTACTTAAGAAAAAAAATTAATACGTCCCAGTATTACAAACATATAATACATATAATAAAAACAAATGATGAATTTTCTTTAATTAAACACACAAAATCGTAACGCACGGATTACAAATTATGATATCTATGATATATTGTTGTAATTTAAAAATTGTATACGAAACATAACTGTATATCGGTGGGTCGGAATAAAAAAAAAACGTGGAGAATTAACAAGTATAACGACGACATGTTTGTGGCCTCACCTGCTCAGCGGAAGTGAGATGGGCAGGTAACCGGAAATAACGAACATCACATGTTACAAATAAGGCACACACTGTTGGTTCATACGTTTTCAAGAAAATGCTCATTACTAGCTCACTGGAACGTTCATACAAACAACGAGTAATGAAAGAGAAGTGTATCTACATCTAGCTAGATGGCAATTTCTTTGATAATTTTATTTTAGAAGATAAAAATATTTTTAAATTTAATTATTATTCTAGATTAATAAAGTAATAAAAATATCTTACAATGAGGCAGGCAGCAAAAGGACATCGGTAAGACAGTAGCCAGGTCGAGTTAAATTAAGCCTAATAACTAATTGCTATTGCTCTTTATTTATTATTAGCTATTAGCAACATTCCCGTTGAAAAATTAATGTCTTGAATTTTAGGTTAGAATTTACACTGACATGACAGAGTGTAAGGAAGAGAAATGTTTGTTGCATAAGTCTAAATTTATAGTTTTTATACTTTTAATAATGGTTCTGAAATAAATTTCTAAGAGGGTAGAACAAGAGGATCCAAATTCCTTATTGATAGTAAACTGCCAGTCTGCTCCAAGAAATATGGGGGTGCAAGAAAATAAAAATAAAAATGGTCATATATTACACCAGAATAATGCTTTCAGAGTAAACTATAATATAAATTAAATTATATGACAACTTCAGCCAAGGACCAGCAACATAACTGAAATAAACAAAAATATAACTGATGCAACAATGCCGAGAGCATCTAGAAGAAAGGCAAACAGCGAGGAAGAGAATGATACAACTACAAACAAACGAAAGCAGAGAAATATACGCAAACTGCCGAAAAGAAACAAGAAAATTATTAAGAGCAAAGATAAGAAAGTACGAACAACAAAAGTACGAAGCAATGGAAAGGGACTGCCCCAAACCGGGCTCCAGAGAGTTCTACAGAGCGATACCCTTGGAAAAGAGGGGCTTTAAGTCCAGATCTATCCCAACACTGCAGAATAACCAAGGCGACGAAAAAATAACTGAAAGGATAATTTAAAGATTTACTAAAGATAACACCAGACGAACCGCATTAAGAAGAAACTTACAATACAGTGGACCAACCAGTCGAAGAACCCGCCCTTAAGAAAACCCAAAAGGCAATAGCTAAATTAAAGAACTCCAAGACACCGGGCTCGAACGAGATACTTGCAGAATTTATAAGTATGGGGGAGCGGCGCTCCATCACCAAATTCATCGACTAATAACTATATGGCGCGAGGAAAAAATGCCAACAAGATGAAAGGAAAGCATCATAGTACCCATCCATAAAAAAGGAGACAAATCAAAATGCTTTAACTACAAAGGAATCTCACTACTAAACACTGCGTACAAAACCCTCTCAAACATCCTATTACACAGACTAACCCCATACGCGGAAAACCTACGGGGAGGATACCCAGTCGGATTTAGGACAAAAATATGGACAATAGATCAAGTATTTACACTAAGGCAGCTTTTAGAAAAAGAATGGGAATACAATAGAACAGTACATAACCTTTTCACAGACTTCCGGCAGGCGTATGACAGCATAGAGAAAAGCCAAGTCTGGAATGCGACGGCGGAGCTCTCAATACCAAAAAAACTCATCCAGATGACTAAAGTTTGTATGGAAAGCGGAATATCCAAAGTACGGGTAAATAACATCCAATCCAGTAGTTTCAACGTACAAAATGGGCTTAAACAAGGCGACGCCCTATCACCTCCACTTTTTAACCACGTCTTAGAGAAAACCGTGAGATCAGCAGAAATAAAAACTACACTGCTAACAACCTCAACCATTGACCTCATCGAAAACTCCCTCTTCACCGTAAAAGACATTTCCAACAAGATCGAAAGAACAACTGGTGAAGTAGGGCTAAAAATCAACGAAGAAAAACCGAAATACATGTGCATAAACAGAATGGGTCGAAGAGATAGAATAGGGTAAAATGTCACAGTCAACACCTTTAATTTTAAAAAAGTAGAGCGTTTCAAATACCTTGGAGCTACAATCACTGCCGATAACAATGTTACCGAAAAAATCAAAGGCAGAATACAATCCGCAAGCCGCTGCCAATACGCACTTAACAACCTTCTAAAATTAAGACACCTAACAAGAACATCAAAAATCAAAATCTGCAAAACCATTATCAGGCCAGTAATGGCATATGGATGCGAAACGTGGACGATGACCAGAGCGAACGAAGAAAAACTCAGACGCTTTGAACTCCTCAAAAAAAATTTCGGACCCCACCACGATCCGACCACAAATCGGTACCGCATTAGAACGAATATCGAAATACAAGAGCTCTACAAAGATAACAGTATTGTTCAAGAGATCAAATCTCAACTACTAAGGTGGTCAGGACACGTACACAGGCTCCATGATCAGAGACTAGTAAGACTGGTTTGGAAGGAGGTCCCAATGGAAAAAAGGCCTCTCGCACGCCCCAGAATGCGATGAAGAGATAACATCGAATTGGCCTGCAAAAGATGAATATCCCTTTCGACCATAGACTAATGGAGGACCTAGCAGTCTGGAAAGAAGTCGTGCAGTCAGCCAAGACCCACTTAGGGTTGTAGCGCTAAATGATGATGATGATGATAACTGATGCACTAAAAAAAGTAGGGAAAACCTACGCACGGATAAAACCGAAAAAAATTAATAGAAAAAAGGTAAAACAATTTATAGCACACAAGAAATGAGAACAGCAGAATACACACAGACAAATAAAACTGCCAAGAGAATGGCGAAAGAGAACATCAAAATATGCAAAGTACAAATCTCAAAGAAAACAAAGAGCAGCCAAAGTATTTAGAAGAAAAAAAAAAATAAAAAAAATTGTCAAAATTAAAGACAAAGAGGAAAGAGTAATATAAGAATCATAAAAGCGGTCAAGCGACATTTCGGAACAAGACCAACGAAGCAAAATATAAAACGCCAACTCAACAGTAACACCTGCAAAAACAAAATAGAGTTTAAAGCGGCACTAAAACATATAAAAAACGAGAAAGCAGCAGGGAAGGATAAAATAATAAGGGAAATAATATAACTAGGCTGCGGCCAATAGCCAAAGCAGCTTACGCCGCGATAAAAAAAATAAAACTAGGAGTTAAACTCGTGGAAAACCAATTGGTTTTAGCCTAGAAGTCACAGAGAACCTAGAAAATTATAGGCAATCACAAATCTGTAACCTTAAAAATAATAAGCAGCACTCCAAAACTGGACTTCTACCAGCTAAAAGAACAGGCGGTATTTAGGCAAGGCGGAACACCGACAAACAATAACAGTTCTTCAATGAACAATTATGGCAGTGTGCAACAAAAATTTATATTTATAAGAAATATCAATATAAAAAGTAACGAATAAAAATATTTCGTTACAATGGATGGGGCGGTAGAATTACCCTATGGATGTCGTTTGTGGACTTCAGAAAAGTTTTCGACCTACTGGATTACTCCAACAAGCACTTAAAAACGTAAGAATGAATCGAAGATACGCAAACCTGATCAACAACATATACCGAAATGACATATTACAATTTCATGAAATATCAGACAAAGTCAGAAAAAGCAGCGGAATATGCCAGTAGGATACAAAGTCATCCATGCTATTCATCCTAGTCCTGGAGAATGCGTTAAGAGCAATCGACTGGCAGAACCGAAGTATCAATGTCAACACCGAGAGACTAAGTCACCTAAAGTTCGAAGATATTCAGAACCAAAGAACAACTAGTCTTACATATTGAAGACACCTACAAGGCCACGAAGCCTGGAAATAAGCTTTAACAAAACTAAGTACTTGACAACAAACAAAGAAGATGAACATTAGAGAACTACAACATCGACTAGGTAACCTAATACCTTGGAAAAACGATAACTATAGAGAAGTTCAACCAAGAACTAAAAATAAAGAAATACGACAAACATGGGCAGATAACACTTTTGATTAAAATTCTCAGAGGTTAAAAATTTCTTTAAAAATCTCAGTTTAGAACATTTTAATGATTTCAATACCTTAATACACCTCGTAATCATAGACGTATATATAATTATACAAGATTAATTTATTTTTTAAATAGAAAAACTAAAAATAATTTGCAACACAATTTTCAGCTTTAAAATAGATGAATTTATTTAACTGCGCTCAGTCATTTACATTTTTTTGCAACGCGCATTGTTGGGAGATTAATTACTTTTTCACACTTGGTTGAATTTTTTTTATCAAATGACATAACGCCCATGTCATGCAGATTCAACAATGCACATTCCAGCACTCTTAGCCAACTTAACTATAACAAAACTTACACAATTTTTTATTCTTAACATGTTTTTTCTTGAACAAATTATAATAAACATAATTATAATTCAAAAGAGAATATTACAAATGTTCACAGACATTTTAGCCATATTATTGGCAAAGGATGTGATGTCATACAAAATTTGCTTGGGGTTTATAAATACGTAACTTCCTGCATACCTGTATAGATATGTGTTTGGAGATCAAATCCTATACATCTATACATATCGGAGTTGTGTTTGGATATAATAAATCTAAAACGCTGATTTTAAATCAAAATTATGATTGCAAATAAAAAATTCGATTATAAATCACAAGAATTCGTTTTAAAAAATGCTTGTGGTACAATTTGGAGCAAAGTAACTTTCAAGACTTAACTCACGTTAATGGGAGAAATAAAATAATATGGTTAATATAGTACACCCACGGGGCAATTGGATAAATAAAATATATCCGTCAAGAATATACAGACGCCTTCTCATATGTGGCGTTAAAGATTCCGATAAAAGTGTGGAATTGCTTCGCTATGAGATCACCACTGACATCACATAATTATATTCATATTTTATTATGTATATTTAATATGCTATCTTCACTGTATTAATGGGCTATACAATGTAAATAATAAAAAAAAAATATTAACAAAAAACTTTTTGATTAATTTTGACTACGTGATGCAATCCAATTACGACATTAAAAAAAAAACTGTAAACAAGTTAGATTTTTCTATTATTTTAAATTTCGATTTCTTAAAACCACTTTATTTTGAAGTTTATTTTTGTAAAATATTTTATGTTCAAATTTACGGTGGAGACAAAGAAATAACAATAAAACGGATTTTGGAAAAATAAAACTAAAACGAATAATTTTGATATAATTTGAGCTCTTTGTGGGTAATTTTTTTTTTAAATAAGAAAGATATATAAATTTTACTTTGCTTCGATCTTCGGATAGACCAAAAGTTGTAAACTAATCTTAATTGATTGATTTTGATTCTTTTAGAGGGTGAAAACTTAAAATTTAATTTTATCTATAATATTTGGTTGCAGATTACTAAAATATTTTTTTTTTAGTCTAAAGCAAATATTTTGTGTCGAAAAATTTTAAAAATGGTATTTTTTAAATGACAATCTTCGTTATTCTGAAATAACTTCCAGAACTCGAACTTCTATAAATTAAATTTTTCTACATCTCGATTTGTTTCGCAAATTTTTGCAACAAGATTGCACTTTGTTGCTAATTCTGTAACCCGAATTTTCTATATCTCGAATTTTTTTGTGAACTATAAAGATTCGACTTAGGAAAGTTCGACTGTATTAAAAATACTACAACAGCCCAGCGATGTCATTGTATCCGTTCACAAATTTTACCTACTCAGCCTATAGTTTCGCTTTCCACCGTTAGATGTCTCTACCTCGTAAGACATGTTGGTAATAATTTATATATGTTGCACATTAGAGATTACTTTGTAAATGATTAATTAATTTTTTTTAATATTCATGATTTGATCACTTTTTTTAAGTATAATTCATATTTCTGTCTGAAAATTTGGTAAAAAATTAAAATTTTAATCAAAATATCAAGACCATTAATTATCAAAAAAGATTACTATATCTATCTATAAATTGAGCACTTTCTAAATAGCGTTCGTTTAAATTATACCTTTCCATAGACAACTGTTTCTCGTAATTATAATAATGATGAAAATGTCCACTTTATGCACTTATTAGTTGGCGTTTGCAACCTTAATGGGACACTAATGGCATGAAAACGATTCGATTGCCTTAAAACGCGCCTTTTGATAAGGAAGAATTACACCAAGGCGAATAATATTTTATAATTAAATCGAAAAAAATAATTTTTTCTAATCTCTACTTAGTTTAGGTGTTGGCTTTAAGTCGGTTAAGAAATTTTCCCGTGGTATTCTCAAATGGCACCGGCATTATTTCATAAATGAACTTTCAACCTTCTATTCTCTACAACTTTATGGGTTACATTCGTGATCCACAAATTTTTATAACTCACAAACTGCATACGTGATTGAGATATGTAAGTAAACATACACATCGTGCAACCACACAACAGTCATAATAATAAATTGTGCTTATTGTACGCTAAAATGAGTATATACTTCCAAATACTTAGCTTAAAAAAAATAATAAAATTAAAATTTAAAATATAACAATTTGATTGATTGCTTAAAAGGTGCTATGAAATAAAAATGCAACGGTTTTATGGGTAAATATAAAAGAAAATAAAGGTGTGGTCACCACACGATCTTCATTTACGAATTTGAAACATATCCGTTACTTTTAAAAGAAACATAACAATATTTCATCAATTATCAGCCATTTAAATGGGAGTATGTCTGTGAAACTTCATTTTGTTGAAATGTTTATTGGTAATAACGGGTGGCGGGTAGAGAAAGAGTCGAGGCGGACCAAAACTTACTAGTACTGCAGCGAAGTTTTAAATGACGCCAACAAAACGGGAACGTAGAACGTCAGAGATTCATACAACCAGGAAAATTGTAGATTATACAATATAATAGCGAAAATGCAGCGGATGAACGTACGGATCTTACTTATTAGTGATGTACAATAGTTAGATTATGGTAAATTTCCCACCAATAACTGCAATATGTACAGAGAAATCAAAAATTAGTGATAACTACGTGACTTAGTAGTTAGGCCACCCATCTAACACTAGTTGGTAAAACTGTCAACCCAATCATTGGCACTATATTAAAGCATTAAGGGTTTTAATAAAAACAAATCTGGTGAACATTACACACCTTAAATAAACAGATAAAACGCAAATAAACTCTTACTGTGAGTAACAATGGACACCAATGATGGAAATATGCAAACATCTGATTAATTGCAAAGGTTAACCACCATTAAAATGTTAAATGTCGTTTTGGTTGCCTACTTACGAGGTCACGTGGTTAGAAACTATTTTTGATGAGTCTGTACTACTCATGAGAACTCAAAAAGCATCATAAATGGGAGTGGCTAGTGTGTGAGTCTATTAAATAGGATTATACTGTTACAATTAAGACCAAATGTAAAAAAAATAGACACCATTTACTTGTATCCACCCTTACCGGATAAGAATGAAAACGAATTGGAAAAATTCTATAGCCGAACAAAAATAACCTTAAAAAAATGTCGAGAACTCAGATGCTATACGCGATTCAAGCTAAGCGATACGTCCTCTAGAGGGGGAAAAATGTACCGCCCCATGGTGGGTACTTTATTTTATTTCTATGTGTTTACATATTTAAACGATACTTACAAATTCACCAAATATAAGAAAACACCCAGAAAACGGCCCAGCCACAGAAAAATACACAAAAAAACATCGAGCTACTATTATTATAATCTGTAATAACCTAATTTTACCCACCATTTGCAATAAAATATGGCGGAAAAAATTAATTTGAATCGCCAATAATTGTTTATGCAAAAGTCAAAAGAAATGAGAGAGGTGAAAAACTTTTTAAATTCCTCAGCTAAAAAAGATGGTAATTACAAGAATTTGGTTTAATTGCGTACACTGTAAAGCTGACAAGTCACACAACAACATAGAACGGAATTGGAATTAGATAGAGTATACCCTTATTAAAAAAATATATGGAAACGCTCAGTAAA
>JARJDX010077366.1:0-14886 GCA_030264735.1 Gymnusa sp. GC000175
CTAAAAAATTGTCAAGTAATGCATCACATTAAGGAATGGAAAAAGAAATGTTGGTCAACTATTTGAATATACCAAATTTTATATTTTTATATATGGAATAAAATATTGGAATTGCGATAATAAAAACAAATAATATAGCAGCTTTTAAAACGTGGTTGTGGATGGCATGAATATTTTAGCCGTATAATGTGGAATGACAATGAAAGATTTGGAAAACAAAGTATTAAACCATCTTCTATTTAGTGCTGCTATCAACAAGGGATTGTAATATTCTAAACTCAATTTTACTTTAATAGCGCTGCAATCTGCAATGTAAAACACAATCCTATTCCGCCCACTGAAAAAGTAAATGTTAAACAACAAATGCACGAACAACATTTACAGAAGATTAATCAGAAATTTGTTTTGTTTGTTATTGGGGCGCTGTAAATTGACAATTGTGTTCAGAATAGTACAAATAGACAGATAATTACTCGAAAAAGAAGAAATAAACAAAATCGTTACAAACAAAATAAAATTAATTTAGTTAGTAATGTTGATAAAAAAAAACATTTTTTTCTTTATTTACAATAATTTTCGTTAAAAATCAAATTTTATAGTATAATATAAGAGAAAGTCTCGTAAAACAAATATGTCAATACAAATTGCTCATTGTAAAACGAAACGATGCTTAAATTGCTAATAGAGAGAAAGGTGACAAAGTCAGTAAAATGAGATCGATTTAGAGAGATCCAACCTTTAACAATATTAATAATTAATTTTATTTATTACCTATAATAAAGGTTAAGGATTGTGTTTCTCTTTATGAAAACTAAATAAATAATTTAATGTGAATGTTATTTTAGTAATGAAAGTCAAGAAAATAATTTATTAGTGCAATAAAAGCTGAAAGAAGGTAAGTAAATTAATTGAGATATTGCAAGAAATAAGTATGGTTTAATAATTAATTGTATCATCCTCTTTTTAATAATTTGCTGAATTTCTGTGTAAGGCTTGTGTGTAATCTTAGTAGAGCAAACAATACGATAAAATCTAGCTTTATTTATCTGGGATTTAGTGGTGAGGAGCTTGGATTAAAAGAGCAATTCTTGGTTTACCATGCGACATATAGTTGTAAATCTGCAGCAACAGGAGATGAGAGCGAGAACTTATCTAACTAAACCACAAGTAGTAAAACAAAGAATTATTAAAAGCTTGTATAAATTTTACATATCCTCGGTTTTAGCGTCTTATGTAAATATACATTAATTATAATAATAAATTAGTTTAGGTATTTAAATGAGGAATTATATTATTTTAATAAGTGCAGTCAACAAGTTGCTAGAAAATTTAATTTTTAAATAAAACTGCATGTTTCATTTTTTTTAAAAAGTTAATAGTTTTTAACTTAAATTAACTTCAGTGATGCATTTACAGGGTGTCGATGATTCCGTACAATAACATTGGAATTTTACAATTATTAAAAATGGTCTCAGATAAATAGAAAACAATATGTAGTTTTCTTTGCTTTCTTCACCACTGACTCTGATTCCTCGTGAGAGAATCATATTTTTGTTTAAATTATGTACAACTGTATGCGATTAATTCGCATTCTTCTATTTTATAATTTCAGACTTTTTGACATTTTGGTTTGTCGTATTTCCAGGATTCTTATACGTCGTTATGCTTTTTATTAATGTATTATAGCGAAATGTGCGTTTTGCTATTTTGTTTCCATTAAATAGAATTTAGTTGGAGAATAACATATCATCTCTTGTCTCTTTTTGCTATGTTATAATTAAGACAAGATTCTTACATGGTCACATATCTTTATTAACTTGTACAACTTGAGAATTTACCGTGGCATCTCATGAATGCCCACATTTAGAGTGCTATGTCTTGGTCCTTGAGCATTACTGTTTTCATTCTGCCGGTGTTTTAATTCATTTCTTTGTAGTTTCCTTTCTATCATGCTTACTTGATGCTTTCTTAAATCATCTTTGATTTGTCTGCTTTGTTTAGCTTTTTGAATTCTACTGTGACTCTTTTATTTTCCCTTAGTAGCTTTCTCCGTAGATCTAACAGTTTTTGAGAGTTTAGACTAATATTCGATTTTCTATGTTTTGGTCTCTTGGCCACTTTTGCGCCTGCTTCTAACATTTCTGTTGTTATAGCTTTGTTCATTTCGTCTAGTGTTAGTTCCTCTAGTCTCTGAGATTTCTTTGCGTATTTTATGTTGTTGCTTCTCAGAAGTTCAGTGTCAATTTTCCAGGTCAGGGAGTTATACTTTTTAATGTTTGGCTTAGTATTTAATATTATTTTGACACGTACTAGGCGGTGGTCACTTCCTATTGATATTGAATTTAGGACTGTGACGTCCTGGACAATGTCCCTCTCTTTTGTCTATCTCGTTCTTTGTATTTTCTCCAGGTGAGACCCACGCCCACTTTCTATGTAATTAAAAAAAAACAAGAGTTTGTTTGCATCCATGTAGTCCATAAGTGTTTCCTCGGTTGTTCCTTGTTCCAAATCCGAATTTTCCGATCCTATTTTCTGCTTCGTCTGTTTTCTTTCCGAGCTTTGCATTAAAGTCGCCTGTATATTCCTAGATAAAAAAAAATAGTAATTTACAAGTTATTTTAAATAACAAGCAATAATCGGAATTCATTCTAGTTCCAATAATGTGCACGATCCAGTTAAAGCGTTTGTAAATACTCGTTAGAGAAAATTTGTCTTAAAATGTACTTGCCCAGTTAATTCTTACTCCTTCTTCCTCTCTTTTTTATATTAAAGAGTCTAGATATTTTTTATCCCTCTTTCTACGTTTTCTGCAGTAGGTCGATGATATTTTCAATTCTCATTTTGTGTGCTCTTCTCCAATGATCCTCAACATCTATGAGTATTTATCCTCATTAGTGTCAATATCAATAAATGTATTTTATGTGCTATATCACCAAATCATAATCTCCGAATTGCTTTAATAAATACTATGTTTCTAACATTTATTGACATAGATTTTGAAAACTTGGACAGTGGTATGCTGTCATCGATCTTGTGACTATAGTTGCGGTAATCATTTTAGGTTTAAGCTTTCCTTCAATTTTCTTTCTGTTCTTCCTTGTAGAAATACCATTTATACACAAAATATTTCAAAAATTCTCTGATTACTAAAACGACAAAAATTTCTTATTTTTGTATTCAATTTCTCTTCTTTCCTTCCTTTAACAAATCATACAATTATCAAGTCACTCTTTTGCCTTAAAAGGCAAGAACGTTTTGAACTTCTTCTAAATAAAAAAAGCATTTTAGATTACTAATGCTGATATTTTTCAATCCGTTATAACGAGTAGAATTTGTGAACAGTCTTGGACATCTTAATTAATACACATTATACTATAACCAATGTCGCTTAATTGATTGACTTAGAAATCCATAATGTAATTTGGTTACATATAGGTCAAAAGTGACGGATGTCACCATTGGAATTATTGCAAACATATATTCAATGAAATTAAGTTTCAGAGACAAACTGCCGATTTAATTGACTGATAATTAATAAAATAAAGTGATGTTTTTTATTAAATTTTTTTCTTTTTAGGTTAAGGATTAAGGGGGTTAAGTTGAAAAGCAGCTAACATGTTTACATGTAAAGCGGAACTTCGCCTCATTTCAAAAGATTTTCTATATATTTTTACTAAGTCTGTTTTATTATTATTATATAATTTTTCTCTTGTGAAATATAAGACAGTTATTATTATTATTATATGTTTAAAATTCGTAAATGATGGTGACCACACCTTCATATTTTTTTTAAAGAAGTTACCTTTCAGTTTTATTTATACTTGTAAGTTTTCATTTAAATAATATTTGAGTCCTCATATATTCCTCAACTCATCATGTATTTTAAATAATAAGCAAACTTGCTCTTCCAGAGAATGTTCAAAAAAAATATTATTAGGATGTTTTTTCACAGCCATTTTTCATCTTGTATATTTATTTTTATTGAAATAAATGTGTTGAATAGGATAGTGTTTATGTAATACTTGTTGCACTTAAAATTCCAAGTCAAATAGAAAAATAAGTTTCAATATGAGAACTCAATGCAAAAGTAAAATGAGATCGCTCCTTATGGAGCTGTAAGAAGAGTTTTTATTTTTCAGCAAATCTTGCAGTTTAGTTTTTTTTTTCATTTCATTTCATTTTAGTCATTTAAAATATAATAATATGTAAAATGTAAATATTTCAAACCTAAGTGTAATTAAAGACTACTGATGAGTAGTTTTATTTAATTTGCATTTTTTTAAATTATTTATTAGCAAAAGATATATTTAAATAAACTTCCTTGCCTCACATATATGTTGTCATACTTCTTGCTTTCTTAGTATACTGAAGGCCCCCTCAATATTATTAATCAATAAAATTGACCGTGCGAGGACAAATATTGTCAATAATAGACGGTTTATTGGTAATATTTATTCTCACTTGGTTAATATTAAGGATTTTCGCCTTTTTGCAGCATTTCACAATTTTATTTGATGATTACCAATTTTTTGCTAAAGAGTGCTTTATTTATGTTTTTCCTAGCTCAAAAATATTTAAATAGCTCCGTAAGGTGAAACCGGGACCCTTATCATTAAAAGTAAAGGAGAACAAATGTTTACCAACCGGCAGTTAAAAAAAATATGATCTAAATATGTGCCGGCAATGCTTTCTCCCCGGAGAAGTCATCGTACTTTTCTGCCTTGGTAATTCTTCCTGTAATGCCGAGCGAAATGTTGGCACAACCAATAAAACTACGCGACATAAACTTGAGAGTAGAAACTTGTAAAATTAACTAAAACTTTTAAGAAATATTAATATTTTTTTTGCTAATAATTATATATTGGCTTATTCCAAGACACAAAAATACTCCTTAAAATTGATTTTTATAAGAAAGAAAAGAGAAAGGGTAATAAAAATAATTAATTTTGAATTAAATTCCCAAACTGTGGTACGTGTACTGTACCGGTATGTGAATATCGAGTTACCGGTACAAGATAATTGAATGAAATGATGTTTTTTATTTGATTAAGCAATTTTTGTGGAAGGTTTTACTGTAATGGTAGTATTACCAAATATAAATAAAATTTTATGAAATTCCCAGTTAAATAATTGCATTTCACTGTATAATTTCAAAATATTTACCTTCCAATACGCCACCAGGCAACCACATTGTTTATGGTCTACGGGTACGTAACCTTAAAAGATTGGGAACCTCTGAGTAATTTCACTGCTAAATAATCGATAAAAAAAGCAAACATTAACCTTTTATCCATTTATTACTAGCTGTGACATTACCAGCAGAATGCGCAAAAATTATAGGTGCAATATGTATTAACATTAACCTTGCATGTCTATCCATTCATTTACTTGTGCATTAAACGTAAATACAAGCCTAGTAAATGAATTTTTTTATTGTTATTGTTATACAGTTTTTTATGTATTCTTAATCTGTAGAATATTATCTTGAAAATATTATTTTTTGAAATAAATGCAAAATATGATTATTTTCCTATTTACGACAAAATTGGTAACTAATAGAGTGCTAAAATACAGAAAAAACATGATTTTATAAATTTAATGTTAAAGAGTACTGTATTAGGCCTTTAAGTACAGTGCCTTCAAAGGTAGTTAATAACCACGTGACCCAACAACACCAGTTGTTAAAACTGTTAACTATGCTGTTAACCCAATTATTGGTACTATAGTAAAGCATTAAGGGTTTATTAAAAACAAATCTGATAAACATTACACACTTTAACTGTAAGTATCAACGAACGCCAATGATTGAAATATGCAAACATCTGATTAATTTCCTAGATTTACCACCATTAAATATTAAATGGCGTTTGGGTTGCCTACCTATGCGCTCACGTGGTTATTAACTATTGTTGAGGGCAATGTACATCCATCATATTGTGGTAAGCTGTTAAAATGATTGTGAACTAGCTTAAAACATATTAAAAAACATTTCGTTTCCATGTATCCATCAACAGTTGAATTTTTTATGAGATAAAACAGTATTTGCATATTCTATCAGCGCAGTAAAAGTACTATTTACGCATTTTGATTGTTCACTTGATGTTAACATCAAAATAATATTAAATTCGGGTTTAAATTATGATATTAATTTATTACAACGACCTCGGAAGTTTTAAGTTGAAAGGTGCTCATAGGACACTGTTCATATTTAAGAAAACTTTCAGCATTCCTAACAATTTATGTACTGCAAAATTTTAAGAATATGCCAGGGTTTCTGAAAATTTGATGCCTGTACCAGTTATTGTACAGGGTGGGGCAGAACAGACTGACGACTTTGTAGGGGATACTGCTCAACATGTGGTGGGGGTGGGTATGAGCGGAGGGGCTCATTGTGCTCCTCAGGGCGTGTACTTTTTAACCCATTTTACCCTGACTATGATTTGGACTGGAGAGCATCGAGGGTTTGCTGTGCGCACTTTTTATGAAAATCAACGTTCGATTATCGCCACCCAACGTGCGTTTCGGCTGCACACAACATTCAACGATTTCGTCCCATCTGCTAACACAATCAGAGCTTGGGCTCGACAACTTGAGGAAACTGGAAGTACACGAAGAGAAAGAGGGCATGGACCACCTAGAACGGTAAGAACCCCTGAAATTATTGAGAATGTTAGAGCAGCAGTGGAGCGGTCTAGCCGGTCAATTAGGAAGATTCTTGATAAACATTTGTCATTCCATCCCTAGAAAATTATGCTTGTTCAAGAATTAAATGCTGCTGATCATTTGACAAATGTTCCAGGGCGGCTTATCTCACTGAGGGGGGACGTGAGGTGGCCGGCACGCTACCTCCAAGATAAATATTTTAAACATCGTCCACACACCTTAGAAGAACTAAAATCGGAGAAGAAATCTAGGTCATACCGATCGCTGTGTGCCGAAATGCGGTCGAAAACTTCAAAAATCGTCTTCACCAGTGCATCGCTGCTGATGGCCGCCATTGGAGTGATATTATTTTGAAAACTTGACACTAAAAACTATATTATCAACTGAATTAAACAAAATAAACGGATTTTCTTTAAGTTGTACTGTTCGTTGTTTATAACCCCTCCAAACTCGTCAGTCGGCTCTGCCCCACCCTGTACATTATGTTATTTTTGGTAGTACAATTTTTACATAAAATTGGCCACTTAGATTATGATGACATTTCCAAGAACTTATCAAATGGTAGCAGTTATTATATACTTTGATTATAAACACTTTCTATAGGATTTATTGATTTTTAATCGGAAAATGCTTTTATGAAGGTAAATATATGGTTTATGCATTTTTTTGGTCATGTCGACTGACTTAAAACGTTGATTGAACTATTATATGTTATATAATAGTTCAATCAACGCTTAAAATGAGTTGTAATGCAGAAACCAAACTAAGGTTTCTGTAAAGGCAAATAATATATCCAAACGGGTCTAGAAAGATTCACCGCATAGCAATTCACCGACTAGCAGTGTACCGCATTCGCAATACACCGGAAAATGAAATAACCATTAACCCAATAATCACTAATTTCAACTTTTTTTTTTAATATTACAATTGAAAAGTTTTTTTAATATTACTTAAATATGGTTTTTACACATCTAATTGAATTTTTGGGTTTGTGATTTTGAACAAAAAGGCACGCAGGAGTTACCATTTGAAGAACATTTTTTTTTTTAAAGAAATAGAAATTTTTAGCCAGAAGATCTACTGGAAGTGCGAGAGCTACCAGAAAACAAAATGCAAGGCGAGAGTAACAACTACAAATAGTGATGTTGATAAGGTGCATTCTGAGCATATGCATGCAGATACAAATTACCAAACGTGGATTCAATTAAAAATATATGCCAAAAGCAAATGCCCGGTTCAGATCTAGCAAATTGCCGCAAAGAAATTAAATTTTTAGATAAATTTACAAAAACTTTTAAAGCAGGTGATTTTCTACTCTACGAGTAGTAGTGAAGTAGAAAACTGAATCTTAATTTTTTTTATAGATCCTTTAATATTTTAACAACTGTACACTTCATATAGCTTGAGACAAAATTAGGTCAGTGCCGTTAGTTTCTCCCTTGTTCCTAACAAATCGGAATATTTTTACATACGACTCTTTTAAGTGCTAAAAATCTTTCTTATCTCCAAAGACGGTGACAGCCGATTTCGAGAAATCAATGATTAACGCAATTGGAACAGAGTTTTCAAATGCAAGCTAAAGAGGCTGCTTTTTCCATTTTACGCGGTGAATTTTTCGTATAATCCAAAGAAAAGGTTTAAAACAACGCTATGAAAATGTCTGCACCAAAGTTTGTCAACCAGGTTTTTAAGACACTCTGCGACAATGAAATTTTATATAACCCAAACATTATAGAAGATAATTTTCAGATGAAAGCACAAATTAAAAATTAATTAATAATTTATATATTGGAAACTGAGAATGCGGTGAACAGCTTATCGGTGAATTGGAGTCGGTGAATTGCTTGCTATACGGAGAATCATTCACATAACTAAACTATCCAAACTCGTAAATGAAATTGATTGAATATGAATAATTATATGAAATTTTAAAAATTAAGTTATTAAATTTTATACATTTATTGATATAAACCGCTACTTTTTTCTCCAGAAAAATCTCTACCCTAAAATTACGTTAATTTGAAAACTTTTTTGTATTTCGTTTAATTTTTAAAGTTTTGAAACTGTACTTCCCCTAATCGAAGGACGTGGTTGATGTGTGTTGGAAATAAGAAATAAAACTTTACTTACGTTTGCCGCATTTTACTTTAATGCATATTCGTTAAATCCTAAAATTTATTATAAATTATAAGATCACTGAAACATAAAATTACAATTTTTTTGGTGTATTAAAAGCACATGTACAACAAAAATGGAGGTGTAGTCACTACAAGACTTTCATTTACGAATTTGGGACTTATCCAATACCTTTGACAAACATAACTATATTTCATTTTTTATCATTTGTTGGTAATAATTCGACTAGTGATATCCGTCATTTTTGACTGATGCATAAAAAAATTCATTAATTGTTAACTGATTATAATGACACTGTGTGACACTTAATGCGAATATTTTCACTAATAAATTGGTTAGTAATGAACAAAGATGAGATCCAAAAATGTTAAAAATTTGGAGATCTATATTCGCATACCTCATTATCAGTCTGATATCGTCAGGTAAGGTGAAAAACACCCTCCTATACAATTACAACATGCTGTTTGCCGTTTGGTGGCTACAAGAACTTAAATATCCCATTTAAAATCCTGAGTGATAATAACTCCAAGATTATTTTGTTATATTGTTGAAACCATGTGACTTTCAATGAGGCAGTTAAGTTTCACGTTGTGTCTACCTATATGTAAAACGGTGCTTTTGTCGGGATTTATGGGAAGTAGTCCAGTGTTTGACCAGTTTTCTATTGAGTTAAGATTATTTTGTAATACACGGTAGTCTGATAAGAAGTGTAGGGCGTAAGACAGATTCATGCGGGATACCACTCGTGACAGACCTAGCTGTTGATAGCGCGCTCCCGATCCTCGCTTGGGATATTCTGCTTGGAAGATGTTTTCAAATCCATCAAGAACATGTCCGCGTATACCCAAAAAAGAAAAGTTTATGAATAAGTTGTTCGTGTGGAACTTTATCGAATGATTTGGCGTAATCAAGAGAGATTACGTCCATTGGTTGTCCATTGTTAATAGCTTTTTATCCACACCAAGCCAACTAATCAATTGGTGCTGGTAAATCTTTTCGCGACGAAACCATGCTGATGATTCGGATATATTGTATATATTATTTCTGAGTACGTGATCTTAAAGTTTTTTTGACTATCAGCCGGTTATCTCCTTTCTTGAAGATATGCGTGACTTTTTCCACTCAAGAGGTCTTGTTTAATGGTAAAGCTAAATGTCTTGCGCATGTTTTCAAATTCACACTCGAAATACCGTCAGAACCAGAAGATGAATTGACATTCAAGTTATTTAGGATTTAAGCTGTTTTGATGTGGGAGAATTCGATGTCTTCCATTGGTTCAACCATTCTCACACCCACACCGATAAACGCAAGTTGGTCAGTAGTTTCTAAGAGCTCATTATCATTATTGGTGTTTGGGCCTGGAGAATTTTAATTTTAAGTTTTTTTTATCATTTATCGCCATAATATCAATTTGGTTTTTGTTTTCAATATTTCTTTAATATTTTTACCACTTACAAAAAAAAGAAAAGAAATCTACAATACCTTCATTTATTGGGAGTTTTCAAAATGAGTTTTAAAATGACAATTGTTTGAATATGCTTATATTTTATAGTTAAAACATAATTTGTAAAACCTTAATACATTTAAATTTTCGTTTAAAATTTTAGCTTTATGGAAAAAAACATAGAAGTACAAAAAGAATCAAATTTGCAACAACAATTTTTTTCAAAATTTAACATTTTAAGAACTCATTTTTGTTCGTTGCTAGGCAACATTGTTAATAAAAAAAATTCCCATCATGTTGCAGAGATATAATGTAATTTTTTTTTTTTTATTTTGCGGCGTCAGCTGCTTCGGCTATTGGCCGCTATATTGTAATTATAATCAACTGTCAAAAGTGACGAATGTTACTATCGGAATTATTGCGAACATACATTTCAACAAAATGAAATTGCAGGGACATACTGCCAACATAATTAGCTGATAATTAATAAAATATACCTATATTTTTGTCAAAAATTATAGATATGTCTCAAATTTTTAGTCATATAGTAACCACACCTCCATTTTTTTTATAATTATCTAGAAACACACTAAAAAGAAATAAGAAATTTGATAAATAAACAAAAATTATACTTTTTAAAACCAATCATCAGAAAATATCAATGCATTTTATGTCAAGAGTTTAAATATTTTCCTTTTTTAATACTAACGCTAAAAAGTAATGCTGCAAAAAAATATTTTAAATTTTTTGAAGTACACGTGTAATTGAAAAATTTTTAAACGAGAAGGCGGACATGTCTTCGCATTTTCAGTTTAAATAATGAAGATATTAGCAAAAGTAATTTCGTTAAGTGGTTTCATGGTTCAGTTTCCCCAATCTGACAAATAAAAAAAACGCACCAAGCGACTATACTACTAATTAAATTACCCCCATTTGTATAAAAAAACTTTCCAGAATCAGTTAATTTGTACAAGCATTTAAAACTCAAATTTAAACCAAGAAGAATGTTGTTAGATATAAAATTTACTTTAATTAATACCTGTAATAAAAACAAAACACTGTAATATTTCCTATATAAATTTTTTATATTTAAAATTTTTTATTAGCAAATTTAATGCATATTTTTTATATGTAACGTAACGTATGAATGTGTTATGGGTTTTTATATTGCCCTATAAACCAACAAACGTGATGCGATGGGTTAATTATCAATTAAATGTGTAATTTATGAGCGCCGTTGAGGATTTTTTTAACGTTTGTGGGGGAAGTTGAGGATTTCATCAAGCCATTACATATTAACTAAAATGGGTTCTATAATACTCAATAAAATTACGCTCGACTCAAATTTATGTTGCGTTAATTAATATTTCCTACGAGCTTTTTCTAATTATATAAAAATATCTCTTTTATATAATAAAAATATTTTTATAGCGCCTATAAACATATTTAATGGGTAATTTATAAACTTCCACATAATATTTTATTTGTTGTTTTAAATAACAAAATATAAACAAGTGCAAGTCAAAATAAGCATAAAAAAGCTATAATTAATTAATTTCTCCCAGATGTCGATGCGAGAAGAATTCCTACGTCTGGTTTTCTAATTAGTGTGACTAATATTAATTGTACCACTTGTAGATTACAAAAAATGTTTAAAACGCCGTCGCTCCCTTGAAGCTTTAAGTCCACTTGAAATTAAGACATCCCTTACAATCCAATAAATCTGATGGAAGGAAGGGAAATAATTTTTTTGACAATGTCAATGATGGATAATGAAGTGTGAAAATTCTCCCATGCTTAAATTAACCATTTAGGGGCTGTGGCTTAATTTTATATTTTAAATGCATCTGGACATAAATTCTTCCCCCATGAATGGAGATAATTTTAATTTATAACTTGTGTGTGGACATTTTTGACAAAAAATCAAATGATTTTTAATTTTAAGAGTCACAGGCAGGGTCTTAATTTGATCTAGAACCTACTAAAAATTTATTTCTTTTAATAAAAAAATAAACATAAATCTACAACAAAATATTTTTTTCATGAGACAGATGCTTATTTTTTTTCTCCAATTATATTTTATTTTAGTTTATTATTATTTTTTTCGTAAAAAATAATCTAGGAAAATTATTAATGGTGAATTCCTAGCTTACTCCTTACATGTGAGGCAATTACATCTTGTAAACACAAGATTGTGCTGGCAATTGCAGCAACCCAAAACACATTCAATATTTTTGTTAAATAATACGATTTTAATATGATAATATTATATTATTTACTTGTATTCTTTATTAAATAATATCAACACATTCGGTCTTCAGTATAGTCAAGATTATTTTTACAGTGACCATTGTAAATACATTTTAATTAGGAAAATAAGAAAAAATGTAACTTGTTAATTGGCATAAGCAACTAAAATTTGACCGGCTTTTGTCAGTTAATATTCAGATTTTACGTAATTGCTCAATANCTTAAATGGCAAGGAGGGCCAATTAAAGCTCATTGTATCCTCTAAGCAGACATGTATTTTATATTTATTTTCATCAATGCGTTTTCAAGATGCATGGAGTTCTCTAAACAACTAGAGAAATTTAACGAATTTATTGCTAAAAAATGCCTCCTTCAACTTTAGTCATTTTTAAACTAATTTTTTTTTTACATTCCGAAGAAAATCAGAAGAGATTAAACCCCATTTTACGATAACTTTCTCACGAAGCTACCAAAGGGATGTGGGTAGTGACCCAACAAAAGAATCCAACAGGGTTGAATCAGGTGACCTAGCTGACCATATGTGTGGGCTCTTCAAGGAACACACTCCTGCATTGTATTGTTTGTTTTCTTTATACCTTAGTTCTCTTGCAGAAGTCTTAGTGGTTTTTCTTGAAAACGAATCGATTAAAATTAAAGAAAAATGCATCTCTGTGTATAGCATATAAAGAACTTTAATTTGATGTGCTACTGGTTGCCAAAGAGATGAAGGTGTAAAGATAAATAACTATGCTGAAGAATTGTCCTAAGAACTAAAATTGACGTGTTTTAGCAATTTCTTGAAATCTGAGCAGTAATTGAGATATCAGCCGGTTTAGTTGGAACACCCTGTATATCATTTTCTGCACTTGCAAAAGGAAAAATATAAAAAGGAACGTTTATTTATCAAAAAAATCTTCGTCAAATTTTATTTTTTAATTGTCATCTTTCAAAAAAAAATAAAAAAATTCGATATCATCCAGTTGGAACGCAACAAGAAAAAACACAAGAATTTTATGTGGCTATTGCTTATTATTTTTCTTAATTTTTATAGATAATTATAAAGAAAATATAATTTTGAGCCAAGGGTTCCTTTGGTCCATTTAACATAGAACACATCGTCGTTTTTCTATGCCTAATAACCTTTTTAAATTTATAAAACTTTTATGTGGCAAAATCAGTTTAAATTTCCTTCATTCAAAAAAAAGTGGTTACTGCACAACTTTCATTTACAAATTTTAGACATCACATCACACTTTTGAGCTTATGACATAAACATAACCATATTTTTTGATTTTTATTTTTGATTGTATTATCAAGTCTGTTTATTTTAAATGAGAGCAGTTATCGATAATTTTATCTTCTTTTAACGTCTTGCACTTATTGGTAATTTTTTTTTCTATGGCCCCTTTGATTGTCCTAACTTATTTTCAATCAACACCAATGTTATTGTATATATTTAGGTCATATTTCGGTCAAATACTCGGGTCCCATTGAGGACACTTGCTGTATAGGTTTATTTGCTCTTCTAGTAAACACCTTTAATTGAGAATAGTTAAGATTCCTAGTGGCAGTTACGTTTTTACAGAATTCTCGTGTAATTTTTGAATCAGTCGGTTTACCACTTGACTACTGGTTAAGGGGATTATGCTTTTAGGTATATGCGTGCATTGTGACATTTCTATTTCATTTTTATTTTTTGCTAGATGCAGTTAAAATCAAAGTAACCTATTGAGTAAACAATTGAGGCCACCCACAGTAGTTTCATGTGAAAAATTCACTCAACCGGAAAACCGACTTACTGGCCGACGGATAGGACACACATTTTTTTCTTTTTCTTCCTTTTGCTAGCAAGTTCCTTCCTGTTTATACCATGCGGCCATCTTCTTGTGATATGGAAATTCTTATGGTAAGTTTCTGCTGCTTTGTGTCCCTTGACACCCATTCTATCTACTTGGTATTCCCAGTTCGTTCATCATATTATGAACTAGCTTGCAATGTCCTGTACGTTACAGTTTTGGCGGATCTCTTCGCTTCTGTTCTGTCGCGGATGTTTATTTAATCTTACTAGTACCACTCTCGGCAATCTCCGTCGTGATCATTATACTTTTGGTTGCGGCTGTTTCCGCTCTGGTTTCTGCGTATATAAATATTAGCCGTACACCTATATTTCATATATTTACACTTTACTTTCAGTTATCATGATTTTTTACGCCAGATGATATCGCGTAGGTTGTAGGAGATCGCTCCAGATTTCTTAGACTGAGTAAGTATTTTAGATGCGAGGTTGCGATCGACGGAGGTGCAGGTTCCCAGATATTTGAAGTTCATAACTTGATCGATAATTTCGTCATCCACCACCATCAGTTTGGATTGGAGGGGTTCTTTAGATATTA
>JARJDX010077411.1:0-10570 GCA_030264735.1 Gymnusa sp. GC000175
TGGCTGAGTAACGTAAGTTATTCCTTTGGCAGGTAATTCTTTTAGTATTCTGGCATTTATGAGATCATATCCTGGTGATTTTTTTGAATTTAGGTTATTATCAATCCTTGCTTTAATGTCAGTTTTTTGGAATTTTGTGATCGGTGTATCAATTTGGGATGGAGCTTCCAAAAATTCGTATATTTCGGATTCTTCTTGCGGAGAAATATTTGATTCAAATGGTGTAAAAACATTACCCAGGTGTTCTGCAAAAGTGTTTGCTTTTTCTAAATTTGTTTTCGCCCAAGTGCCATTATTCTTTTTTGGTGACCACACTTCCATTGTTTTAGTAGAAAACTGATACATTTGTAAATTTTTGGAAATTTTTACGTTTAAAAACAGATTACATTATACATTTAATTTAATATTTTGTTTAATTTCAAGTTAAAAACTATTAAATTTTCTATCAAAACTAATACTTAACTGTAATAACCTCACTCTTATCACAGGTTGTTGTAATTAGATATTACCCAAAACCCAAAACATAATATAACTTTCGCGATATCTTCGCACTTGGTTAAACATTAATGAAAGTCACGAGAGCGACAGTTAATAACTAATCCGCTATCATGAGGAATTTTCAACTGGTTTAAGTAATTACAAAGAAAGCGAGTTTCATTTCATCTTTTTAATTTGTACCTAACAAGGGTAACTTTATAACATTCACTAAAACCTTTTGTCTAATAATTAACGCAAAATAAAATTTGCTTTAATTAATAATTAAAATCGCCAGAGGGGTGTTTTAAATTTTACAAATCATGGACCCACCATATAAATTAATCAATAAATTCCACACGAAATGTTATAAATGGTGAATCAATGCGCTAAGTAATAAATTGCTACATTGGTAGTTATTAGAGCGAAAATATAAAAGTATTTAATGCTAGCAATATTTTTTTTATACAAATAAGTGCATATCATAATAAAATATTTCTTCCAACTGCTAAAAGTTCCGTGATTTACACTTCTAGCTATTATTACTTTAGATTTTTTGGTGCCATGGAGCGATAAAAGAAAGGGATGATGATGGTATTGGGTAGCTTACCATTTATTAATGGTATTAAAAAAACGATCCTCTCGTCATATTCAATTTTAATTTAAATAAGTCGCTCTGCTCTGCGCTTGCGAATTAAAATTTTGTCCGCAAATTAAATCAAAGCATGATATTAAAATCCGTGTTTTTTCATTTCATTTGCGGTTCACCAATAAAATCATATTCTACGCTTCGTGCAACGACATTTCAAAAATATATTTTAGGACTCCAATAAATCATTTCGGAGTCCTCACGTTGCGGACATGATTATTAAATAATACTGCGGGCTAATAAAAATACGGATTGAAAACGCTTATCGAATAGAATAATAAAAAATACTTTTTTTATTTTTGTTGTCCTGTTAAAAGCCTGCATGTCCCCCATATGAAGTACTATTTTATTGCACAGCTTATCATAATAATGCTCGGTTTGGAATTATCGTAAAACTGGTCACATTGTGTTCAAGTTTCAGCTACTTTTATTGCGCATTATTCAATGATAAAACTGAAAATGGGGTTGAAAAATATTGATAACCCGTGCTCAAAGTAAAAAGTTTGCGTTGATACTATTAAATTTGTGTCAGATGGGGCCATGTGAAAGTGATCCCCAATAACAGGCATGGATTTATGATCACTTTGGCCCACGTAATTGAAGGATTTGTTTGTTAGTTCGTAAAGCAAATCGATTTATGATAATACCAAAGCCTTTGAATGCAATTTATATCTATCGATGGACATAACTGATATTTTATTATACACATTAAAGTCATTGCTGTTAAAATGTATTTATTTTACATTAAAACGAAAAATTTTACAAGTTTTTTATTTAATTAATATAGCTGAACAAAAAAAATTAAATTTCAATTTTGTTATGTAAACAGTACCATTGATTAAATTTCTTAAGGCGGAATAAGAATATTCTACTTATCCATTCCGTTATCTTGTAGCAATAATTTAACGGCCAATTATCATCCAACAATCTGCACATTAATCATTTCCGCTGCGATTCATAGCGAATCTCGGCAAGGCTATTCCGCTTGCAATATAATGCTATTGCACACCGAACGGAAGGAAGCAGAAACTTCAAAGGAATCAAAATACTTACCAGTAAAAGATCTAAGAACCATTTTGTACAAAAATTATATAATTTGTGATACATACTAAATTGCTTTAATAATTGAAAAGTGTACTCTTCTGTTAAATGAACTCTGATACACATTTAATATTTTAATATTGGAAAATATATTTTACTTGGCTGGATAAGAAATTTTTAAAAATGCAGCGCATTATAGTTTTTAAAATGAAAGTGGGCCTGCAACATTAAAATAATTATTGTTATGAGCATTGTGTGGCTGCAACCAAACCTACACATGTGTTATGTGCTTTGACGAGATCATCTTCGTGAAAAGATGTAGAGAAGGCGACATGTAAAATGACAAAATACTGTTTGTGAAAACAAAATGTCATAGCATAAATCAAGTGTACCATTTTAAGTAATAATAAACGTTATACAGTATTTAACACAGTCTTACTTTGTGTTCTTACCCGTAATAAAAAATTTATACCAATTGGTGCTCAATCTGAAAAAATGCAGCCTTTTTCAGAAGCCAAGACCGAGTCATGTGGTATCTGAATAAGGTGTGTCAGTTGATCCAGAAAAAATAGAGTAGGTTATATATTGGCCAATTTTTTGAGAAAAACACATTGCTATCATTTATACACAGTGGACACGACGCACAGAAGATAGAATAGCCTGGAGACACATGGGGGCCCAAAAATGGGACGGAAACGGCTAACAATGATGATGATGATGATGGTGATCTTATGAAATCTCTAAATTATTTTTGTGTACGATTACTATACTTTCTCTTTTCGGTAACTATATTTAACACTTTTGTGAGAGTAAATATATGAAAGTAATTTTAAATAATATATTTGCAACTTGCATGTTTCAGTGAGGGAAGAGGCTTTCACATTTCTATTGTGCATGTGATATGAATAATAAGCCCATAATAATGATTATTGACAGAAGTGTGATTGACATTCCCGTCTGAGTTGACAGAATACTTGTGGTCTGGTGAGTAGCGTACAATGGAATAATCCATCAATAAAAATGGAAATTGGGGAGCAGCTTGACGCGTCCTGCCGTATCTCTTGGCACATATTTAACATTATTTACTTCAATATTGAGCACGTCCGCCAAACCCAGATAAAAGGGGATTCAGAGCGTTTGAGAATTAAATATCACAAGCACTTTATTTCTTGAACAAAATGTTTTAAAATTATTGCTTAATTAAACAAAAGTTTTCTTATTTAAAATAAAATATGCATTTTATAGATTTTTGTAAGTTGAAAGGATATTTTGTTGGAATTATTTAATCTATAAATGGCAATTAAGTTAATTAGTTAAATTTAAATTATGTGTATTGTCGTCCCACAATTATTTCAAAAGCTTTTCTATTATAAGTATCAACCCGTTTTCGAGCAAGAGTTTGGGCGTTTTTACGTCCTTAATATGAGTCAGACATGTGCTACGTCACAGATGGAACCAAAGGCTCTAAAAGTAATTTCCAAATCACTCGGATGCAAGGGGAAATTTTAGAGTTATAAATTAAACCGGATTTGAACCCTGGACCTCTAGCATGCCAGTAATGTGTTTAACCACTTGGCTACTCTGCTCTGCTCTTTAATTATATCCCAAAAATAAATAGGAGTGCTCACAGTGTAACTATTATACGTTGCCTTCTATAGCCAAGATCGCGGATTCAAATTGCTTAAAAAAGCAACTAACTACTGCTTTACATGAAAAAAACTTTAGGTTATAGTTAAAGCGATTGTATCAAAAACAAAATTTCGTCAAAATTTGCGTTTTAACCTTTCCACCTATTCTGGATAGCACTTGCACCCGCCTCCTTTAAGTATTGTCGAAGGAAATGGGAAAACTGTAATAAGAATTATTACAACAACTTATGAACAACATTTGCCAAAGGGAAAAGAGAGATGGATGATGGATAAATTCCGATACGGAAGATCTTCAGAAATCTTTACAAAACTATTTAATCAGGTATATAACATGGGTATAATACCCTAAACTTGGTTAAACTTCACATTCATAACCGTACCAAAGAAGTTAACATCTAAGAACTACGTCGATCATCGACTAATAAGTCTAATAAATCACAGAACTAAAACCTTCCTAAAAATTAAATGTAAGACCGATATTAAAAATCCTCAATTTAGTTTTGGAGAAGCCATAGGCATAAGAGGAGCAATATTTGCAATACAAGTGCAGGCGAGCGCGGTGACCGTGGAACTGCCTTGCGTAAAGAGACCAGTCGACCCGGGAACATTTCCTGCAAATTATCGCAAGGACGGCGTGCTGAATGGGCCGTAGATCCATCATGTTTGAACCAGAAGTCCTCTTGGATGTGTTCTTTCGCGTTCTTTTCAATTTTCGGGTGCTGGAAATTCTCCAACGTGCTGCACTATCCATTGAAATTCACAGGAATTATGACTTAACCCTATTAAAAAAGTAAGACCCAATGACGCCTATAGACGACACAGCACACCAAACGGTCATTTTTAGGCTGTGAAGAGGTCGGGGGTTTTCAGTAGCCCACCAAGTATGTGGGAGGCACACTTGCGAGGATCCCATTGCAGCTAATTTCTGACTAATCTTTATCTTGTATGCATGTAAATAAAGATTGGTATGCAAAATTCGCTTAATAGCTCTTTCCGAAATCCAAAGAGCAGAGCCATGTTTCCGCGATGAACGTGTTGGAGACAGCTCAATCGAAGACCACTCTGCAGGGATGTTTTCGGGTGTTGTCACATTTTTGGGACATCCGAGTGGTTTTCTTTTCATCTTGCCCTTAATCTAAATTGTTTTCCGGTGTACAACACTTTCGTTAGCACGTAAACCGAACCTCGCGCAAAACGCTCTCTGAGTCACAGTTAGGGACTCGCCATTTTTAAAAAAAATCTCCACAACAAAGCCCGACGCTGGTGCATGGCATGATGATAGCTAACAACTTCACTATGAACGCTACCTTACTGAACGGACCTCCCCCTTCTACCAGCTTTGTGGACAGTGATTTTTCGTGGGAGTTATTTCTGCCGCACCTTGTAGATGCTATTATCATGTTATTAGCTAGAACACTGGAAAATCTTTATCAACTCTTACCAAGTACTTAACAATATTCGGGAAAATAAAGTTTTACCGCTACCAACAAAGATAAGAATAACAAAATGCTACGCAGCGTGGACACTGACCAGTGATGCATTGAACAGATTAAATCCATTTAAAATGTGCATGTGAAATCTAAAATAAACCCCAACTACAGCCAAAGACATTAGTACCAGGTGGGCCAAAATTAGAGATAGCATAACAGTAACGTCAGAAGAGTCAATAGGTTCCTTAAAGTCCGGTAGAAATAAACTGTATGACGAGGGATGCGACACAGAAAGTAGAGAGAAAATACTGAAACGAAAAATCTATTTACAACGAAGAATAATATCAAAATAATTAGACTTACAGCAAGCAAGTAAGGCAGCAGAAATATGTGTAGAAAAAAAGAAACAAAGATATAAAAAGAAAAAATAAACGAAATAGCGAAAAGCAATTAACAGAACGAGCAAAAATCTTCCTTCGAAAATTCAACCAAACACGCAGACCGTTCCAATTCAGATCAACGGCAATACGGTAAGAAAAAGGATTACTTCTAGGCTGAAATATTGTAAAACAGATGTTACTAGTGAAGTAGAAGTCGCCATAGAGAAAGTAGAAAAGGCAATCAAAAATTTAAAAGCAAAAATGCAACAGGCACAAAATAGCAGAAATGAGTTACAGCGATTATAATACCTTTTCACAAAAACGAAGAAAATTATAGGGAAATATCATATACCAAATTACATCGAACGTCCTACTGAACAGACTTATTCCATATGACGGATAGGTAATGAGAGACTAACAACGCGGTTTCAGGGCTAATAGATCGAGATTGGACAAATACTGAAGAAGTGTTGGGAGTATAATTTGCCTATTTACCAACTGTATGTCAACTTTAAATAAACATATAGCTCTGTGGATTGCTACACCCTTTGGTACACCCTACAATCCAAAGGCATACTAACAAAGCTAAGATCGAAATTACCACCAAGAAGACAAAGAGCATCCGAAGATTCAAAAGGGTTTTCTCAAAGCCAAAATAACAATAGGAATACGACATGGAGATGAACTATCAACAATTCTGTTTATTCTAGCACTAGAACAAGCTATACAAAGAACTGAAGAAAAGAGAAAAGGTAACCTAATCAAAAAAATCGGAACAGATTAGAACATATGCAAATGACATCTGTATACTTGGTAGAAACATGCTGCCTTGAAAGCAACCTTTAGCGTGCAAATAAAATGGGGCTTAAGGTAACTGAACAAAAACCAAAAATAATGGAAGAAATGAACAAAATGTATTGCTAGATGGCCGAAACAGTAAGCATTTTGAAATACTTATGAACTATTATCGACAAGACAAACAATATGGCGATAGAGGAAAGTATAACAATAAACCAGGGTACAGCAGCATAGTACCACCGCAAGTTAAACTAAAACTATAACAGGCACCAGTGAAGCCTAATATAACATACGGTTGAGAGAGAGAGAAAGAGAGAGAGAGAGAGAGAGAGAGAGAGAGAGAGAGAGAGCTGTACGCTAACCAAAGACCAGGAACAAAATTTTCTGCCAACAAATGGAAGGGTGCTCACAAATATATACGGCTCCATACGAACAGCAGAGTGGTATAGGTTCAGGATGACTTTTGATCTTAAAAAGCTAATAATAGGTCAGACAATTATGACGTACATAAAATACATGCGACTAAGTTGCTTAGAACATGTACAGCAAAAAAAATACTAGAAATGTTAAGCGAGTTCTATTTACAAGGCTGGAGGGGAGAAGACCAGAAGATCAACATAGTAAAGAGGAAAAAACTAAAGTTTTTTGGATACGTCATGTGAAACTATAAGAATAGAGACTACGTATAATCAGAATTAAAGTCAATAACTCGAGGAATGCCGCGAAGACAAAGAAGACAAAAACATGTTTGTGAACCGACCTATACTTAAAGTATCGTAGATCAACATAGTAAAGAAGAGAAAAATATTTTGGATACGTCATGTGAAACTATAAGAATAGAGTATGACAATTCTTAATCCTAGGTTAAATAGAAGCGGAGAAAGGAACATGTAGAAGACGACCAAGTAAAGTATCACATACTGCTTTGCAGATATCAGTTTAATAACTTATATGTTTATATAACCAAATGAAAGAAACCAAGGATCCGTGTAGTAATCTTTGTAATAATGACATGTAATAATAAAGGTAAAAAATAATAAATAAAGAGAGCAGAGTAGCCAAGCGCTGAAATGCAGGACTGGCATGCTAGAGGTCCCGGGTTAAAATCCGGCACAATTAATCACTCTAGATTTAAAATTTCTCTCTGCTCTCGGGTTGTTCGGAAGTCACCTTAAAAGCCGTTGGTCTCGTCTGTGAAGTAACACCTGCCCTGTTACTCACATTAAAAGACGTTAAAATTAGGCTGGAAGTAGACTCTGTCTACACCCGACAGCGAGAACCTTCGCTCAAAAACGGGTCCATTATTATTATAATTATAAAGGACTTCTCACTCAATGGTATTGATAAATGTAGTGGCGAATAGTAACAGCCACTGTTTTGATTGGGGATTTATTATCAATGTACGTTTGAATTGTGTGTGATGAGATGATGTTTCAGACTTGCTACTTTTAAAAGTCACCAACCCTTCTTAGTTGTTATAATCGATTTCTTGAGTGTATATTAGGGTTGAATTATATTATTCAATCTTACATAAATAGTTTAATTTAATTTACGAAGTAAAGTATTCATGAAAATTTATGAAACCGAGATTTTTGCGGAAATATCCATTTTGGACTCCCCTTATTCAGAAAAGTGGTGTCTGTCTGTGTACCTGTGTGTTTGTGTGGATGTGTGTTTGTGTTTTCTCTACAGCCCAGACAGCTAAACGAATCGACCTGGAAATTCATTTTTAAACAATAATTGGAATGACCCAGTGACTTTCGGATGACACCCACCAACCGAAAGTGGTAGATTATTGGTTGAGTTTTTCGGTTTTTTTCTAAATATTTCAAAAACTATCAAGTTTATGAAACCAACATAAAAGTTCAAAAGTGTTTAGAAATACATTTACAACAAATTTTGTAGTTATCATTTTTTTTTAAATTTAACATTTTACTAAGGAACGTTTTATTAAATTTATGCCCATCAAGAAGCAAACACATACTGTCATTATAATCAGCTGATAATTAATGAAATAGGTTATATATCATTCAAAGGTAATGAATGTCAACGTTGGATTTATTGCTAACATACACCAACATACACTTTACAATAAAATAAAGTTGGAGAAACATATTGCCAAACTAATTGGCTGATAATTAATAAAATATAGTTATGTTTCTTTTAAAAGTATCGGATATGTTTTAAATTTGTAGATAAAAATCGCGTGGTGACCACACCTTAATTTTTTTACTTTAAAATTACTTATTTATAATGCAATGCTTAATAAATTATAATTTCTAAGAAGTACTTAGTATCGAAAAATTTTGTATTCTTAAGGTTATTAATTCAATATTGTATTAAAAAGTTATTTATTAAAATTTAATTCTTTATCATTGCAACTAATAATTGATATTTTATAAACCCATGAAGGGTCATCCCAAAAGAAAATTTAATTAAACTAGGGTATACAAATGTTTATTTATTTTATTGAAGAAACAATTTTCGCGTTGTAATCACTATAATTAAATAAGTATGCAAAAGTTGTGTTTGCGGAAGTTAAGACACAAGTAATATTTATACTTCCGGCTGTGACATAATAGGTTGGTATGCCAAGCTGCCGCATTTACCCAAACGCATAAACCCACCATCACACAATTTGGCGCTTGCTGCATCCAGGAGCAGATAATTATGTCTTATTGTATTAGTTTCTGAGGTTTCTGCTAACATACTGAATGTCATTGTTCAGCATGTCTCCTATCTTCCATATACACCCTAGAAATTATTACACTCTATTATTAGAGAGAATACGGATTAAATTATTATATTGCACCATAAATTAATTTCCCATTAGGACCGATCAAAATCTTCATATAAATCATCAAAATTTCTAATTCATTACCAATAAGAATAAATCTATAAAATTGATTAAATAAATTAAAATTATTTCTTTAAAAACATATAATTATAAAAAAACTTGAACAAGAGAATAAAAAAAAAACAAAAGAAAAAAAGAATATCATAATAATTTCAGAAATCTCAATTACGGAGAACAAAGATGTTATAGACTTTGTAAAACAAAAGTTAGAAGTGTACATAAATGTTGGTAAACCTGTGTTATGTATTATAACCCTAGGATGTTTATTTTGGTTATAACTTTATATAAAAACTAAAAAAAATTAGGAAATAAAAAAAAATGGAATAAAGTTGGCAACCCTAACATATTTTTCAATTCATAAAAGAGTTGGCAACACTTATTTTCTCCAATTTATGGAAAAAAGTTGGTATTTATTGGATGTTTATAAATCAAAAAACATTTAGATAATGTTAGGTGGTAACCCTTATCTATTCCGGTAAGAATTCTAATGAACTAAAAAAAAAATATTTAAAGAAAACCTTACGAAGTTTATATGATAAAATAAGGTGATAGGCTTATGGATGCTGGTCAAATTTTTGTTAAAAAAAAATAAAAAATTTTAGGCAGATGATAATATTATTTTTTTTACCACGACCCTAGTAGATGTAATCACGTTGCAGATGCGATCACATATTTTTTGCTTATTACATTAATACTAACTATTCTAAAGTACTAGACCAAACAGCATTTTTCCGATTTTCATAGAAATAAAACGCGTCACAGTTTTATGTACTAATATTAGTAGTGGCTTTTAAGTAAGAGCTTGAATTTATATTGAAAATCGCTACGATACTCGCTGCTTTTATCATTAGGCTTTAGACATTTTTATCAGGTTGTCTCCTTATATTCAAGAAGCATGCATCATTATTCGTTTGAAGTGGTGATGTATACTCATACAGTAGTATAGATCCGGAGAATTATTATTCATCATTATCCCAGTTTTTATTCTTTTTCTTTTTCAAATACATTGTAAATCTTTTATTAATAAGGTCAGTGGAATCAAAGTTCAATGCATGTATGTCTATATAAATAATTTGAACAAGAATTTAATGTCATTAAAAATAATTTGCATCTCTAAATAGATTTCAAGAAAATAATGTTGTGCCCAGAAAATCAAGATATTTAGGAAGGATTACGCGTATAACTACAAAAAATCGAAATATTTAACAAGACTCAAATGAAGATATGTGCAATCTAGACAGTTTGCTCCAAAAAACTACGAAATATCTATAAAAACGACGCTTATATAAACA
>JARJDX010077440.1:0-12332 GCA_030264735.1 Gymnusa sp. GC000175
CCTACGCCGATTGGAAGAAGTGTATAGAGATTGCGGAGAATATGGATAAGCACGAGCTGCAAATTATGATGCCGCACATCATGGAAGGTTTTCCTAATACGTATACGTTTACTAAATCCATGTCGGAGAACGTGGTCTACGATTTGCTCAATGGCGTGATTCCCAATATAATTATACGACCTTCAATTGGTGATTTTTACTTTTTTTGCAATTTTCGTCTCAATTTGTCTAATTTCGTCACATATTTTAGTTGTCTCGACGTTAGATGATCCAATTCCTGGTTGGAGTGATAATTTTAATGGTCCTTTTGGTATGTTCATCGCCAATGCCACAGGTCTCATCAGGATCAATCTTCTTAACGATGATGTCAAGCCCGATTATGTTTCTGTTGATTCGGCTATTAAGGGTTTTATTATTTCTACTTGGCTGAAAGCAACTAACAGGTAAACTGGGATAACCTGAACCACAAACGAGAAACTTTTGTATCCAAAATCCGAAAAGAAAATAATATGAAGAATCCTAGGGGTTGATTAAAGACAACGGGAGGGGGAGGGGTGGTTGAGCTACAATGAGCATTTTTCGACATTTTTAAAATTAAATTCGTCGCAATATTTTTATAGTTTTTTGAAATATCCAAACAGATCGGTCAAATTCAACGCGCTAGCGTCTAAATGAATACTACTTCTCTATCGATCAAACTTACTCTTTCATGCTTTTGTTTTTCAGCGATGAAACGGGCAGAAAACAAACCACAGTGTACAACTGCAGCTCTTGCGATATCACAGACGTAACGACTTACAGTTTGGCCAAAATGGCTCTGGACACGGCTTGGGATTGTACGTTTTCCACCTGCGTTTGGTATCCGACGTTGCGCACTACACAGAACACCGCCGTTTACTACACAAACGTCCTCTTCTTGCATCTCATTCCCGCGCTCTTTTTAGACACTCTTCTCAAGTTGTTCAATCGACCACCGATGTGAGTATTTTTTAAACGTATTTTTGCACGAATTCGGCTTTTTTTTGCATCAACTGAAGAATATTCTTTTAATCGTCGGGGTTCTATGAGATTTTGAATGTTTTTTGGTAGAATTTCAACAGTTTTTGTTATAAAATTCAAACTTTGTCTCTTAATCGTTAATTTTGTGGTGAAATTTTTTCGAAAGAATTTTCCTCTATTCAACATTTAGTTGGTATAACTCAAGCGTAAACCGAAAAAATCGAATGAATCGAACGCTTCTAACAGTATTCGTTCCGTTCATTCTGTTCGCACATACAAGAAATTTTAGAAACCTAACATATACCTGTAAGGATTTTTTAGTTTCGGGTTTAAGTCGTGTATTTTTATTGGTTGTTGCTCGTCATTGCAGGAAGCATTCTCAAAGTCCGAACATAAACCTATTCTTACGCGCGCAAGTCAAGATTTAAGCCTTTGACTGCTGGCGCAGTCGGTAAGATTGTTGTGATGAAAATCTTCAAAATTCACATTTCGTACATATAAATAAAAATAAATACATAAATAAGGCGTGCTTCCGTGTATTCATTTATACGCACGAAATGCAAATTTGGAAGGTCAACAATCTTACCGACTGCGCCAGCAGTGAAAGGGTTAAATGTATTTTTTTACTTAGCGTTTGGACCATTCAAAAACGTATTTACGTGGCCACAATGGCGCTGCGTTACTTCATCTTTAATCAGTGGAAAATCGTGAACGACAAGCTGTACAGTTTGGAGGGCGAGTTGCTGCAAAAGGACGAGAAGGATTTTGCGTACGGCGTTGATAACCTGGACGTGGAGGCGTTTTTGAAAAGGGCGCAATACGGGGCGAAAAAATATTTGCTGAAGGATAACATGGATAACGTGGAAAATGACCGGAAGCGGCTCAAAATGTAAGACGCAACCCACTCAACATGTAACGTAACCTAAAAAAAAATTGATTTAAAGATATTTAGATGTTTTAAGATCTACTTCTTATGTTTTATTTTTTAGAGTCTACGTTTTGGATATTATGGTGACTGTGGCGTGGTATTTGGGTTTGTTTTATCTCTTCATCATCAGATGGAACGTGTTGGGATATGGACATAACAAGTTCGTTAATTATATTGACTCGTTATAATAATAATAATAATAATAAAAAGTAAATTAAAATATTTATCTATATTTTCTTAATAACTACATATATGGAGAAAGACTCGTTGTAATTAAGTTTAATCTGTAATTTGTACTTAAATAAAAGTAATTAGGTTTTTAACAATGTTATTGTTCCAAGCTTAATGTTAAATATTGTTTTAAATTTCATTTGCAAAGTTAATGACTAGTCATTGGACTCTTACGTCTTGATAATGCTCCTTGTAATGGTGCAATAGCAAGCGAAACGTTGGAAATGACCCCTACATCTCTGCGCAGTGGCGCACCCAGGTTTTAAGCTTGGGAGGGGGGGCCCAATGACTGGGATTCCCCGATTTTCAAGACGAAAGAATTTAAAATTTAGTGCGTTCGGTAACTGTACTCATGTTAGAGTTGGGAAACTCTGTATATAGTCAATATAGTGCCAAACCCCGACGCCCCCCCCCTGGGTGCGCCACTGTCTCTGCGAGTTTGGAAAAAAGTATCAGAAAGGTTTGGATCAACTTTGAGTGCAAATGTCCTCATAACTTGTTCAAAAATGCGAAAAGCCAAAAATTGCAATTTTGAACCTAACCTAACATAACCTAACCTACAAAATAAAGTTATTACATTATTTCTTTTTTGACTTTTTTTATCAAATTATATTTAACAAATGTGCTACCTTAAAATTTTTTATATCATTGGGGTCAGGTGGTGAGGTCAGAGAAATTTAAATATTTAAAGCTTTTTGAGTGACTTGTACATATCTACGAATAAACAACAAAGCAACATTGACGCAATAAAAAATTATAATTGTACAAAAAATGATTAAATTTAAAATTAATAATTAAAACCTATTTGTCTAGCGTTCAGTTGTTGGAACATTTTTTTTTTTAAATTTCAAGTTTGTTCCACAGATTTTTCATTGTGAGTTTCTTCGCTTCTAAATCTAAAATCCTCTGCGCCACGGGTTGGCCCTTTTCCCCTTGTCTTTACGTCTCGTTGATGATGGTGGCCGCAAATCGGACACCGCCATCAAGGAGTTTCTGATCCTGATCGTGTTTCTCTTCCAGCTGTGTAACTTCAAAGTGAAATAAATTTTGAACACAAATTTTTGCTAACATAAAATTTTTGCTTTGAACGTAGATAACTTTTAAAATATTTTTAAAAATCTAGTCAAATCAGGTTTTTCTTATTGAAAATTAAATTTTCTTTTATAAAATCAAGAAAAAATTTAAAATTTCGCAAAAATTTACGAGCTGCGCAACGTCAAATTGGAATAAGTTTTTAAGACAATTTTTTGCTAACAGAAATTTTTTACTTTGAACGTGGATAACTTTTAAAATTAATTTGCAACTCTTTCCAAAGACACTTTGTCTTATTAAAAATTAAATTTTCTTTAATACAATCTAAAGATAATAATAAATTTTGCAAAAACCTTACAGCTGTGTAACTTCAAAGTGAAATAAATTTTGAACGCAAATTTTTGCTTTGAACGTGGATAACTTTTAAAATATGTTTGCAAATCTAGTCAAATCAACTTTTTCTTATTAAAAATTAAATTTTCTTTTATAAAATCAAGAAAAAATTTAAAATTTTGTAAAATTTAGCTACAATTTTCTAGATTTTGGAGTAAATTTGAGGGTGATCTCCTAGCTCCTTCGCGTCACCTTCGCGACATATTGACCCATTTTTAATTAAATTTTAAACTTGTTTTAAAATTTAATTTAAAAGTCAATGAAACCTTAAACAATGGAAACATCTTAATAAATTAATAAACATGAAACCACAAGTATAAAAAGTGTTTTGCATGTAAATTGTGAATTATTTTCAAAAAAATGGATGAGAAATTGGGCATTCCGGAGTTCTTTAGGGGTGAAAATGTATTCATCACCGGAGGCACCGGTTTCTTGGGGAAGGTGTTGATCGAGAAAATTTTGAGATGTTGTCCTGAAGTTGGAAAAATTTACATTCTGATCAGAACGAAAAGAAATCAATCAATTGAGGATCGCGTAAAGAAAATTTGGGAACAAAGGGTGTGTGATTCTTTATTTATTAATTGATAATTAATTTTTTTGTTTGAAATTCTTCAGCTCTTTGATAAGTTGAAGAAGGAACAACCATCGGCGCTTGATAAATTGGTGGCACTTAATGGGGACGTTACCGAGTTAGGATTGGGTGCGTTTTTTTCTTTATATACAATTAATTTTGTTTTACGCGCAATTTTCACAGGATTGTCTCAAGAAGATCGGGAATTGTTAATTGAAACCGTTGGAATCGTCTGCCATTCAGCTGCCACTGTAACATTCAACCAACCATTAAATAAAGCCACAATTTTGAACGCCAGAGGAACACGAGAAATGTGCCAACTATGCCTTGACATGAAAAAACTAAAAGTAAGCGAAACATTTTTTATCATGCACTACAATGTTCACTTGTTAAAACTGATCCGTAAGACCTACCATCAACTTATCTCTAATGTCTCTTAATACCAATTACGTATCGCCTAATTTAATTTAATTACGCCTTTTAGTTAGTTTTGTTGTTTTGAAAGTAATCACCACGTACACAGCTTGGTTTTAGCACAGCACCACACATGTTCAAATGATCGAGTCGAATAAGAGTTACTACCTCATTCCTCTTCTCTTGACTTTATTATCTGGATGTGGGTGTGATAAACCTTATAACCTTTTAATTTGAAGCTTAGCTGCAACCCGTTTTTTTAATTTAGCTCTTGGTTTTCTAAAAATTCCCGTCCAAAATTTGAAAATTTTATGATTTTTGAACGTTTTTGTTCATTACTTTCATCGTTAACAAATTTGATTAATTTTTTGAGTTGGGGAATTTCTTTCACAGGTATTCGCGCACATATCAACTGCATATGCGAACCTTAAAGGGAAGGTTATCAAAGAAGAAATGTATCCAGCATCAATGGATTGGAGAAAAGCAATTGAAATCGCGGAAAACTGCAACAAAGAGGAGCTTAACACCCTGACTGCTTTGATCATTGATGGTTATCCAAACACCTACACCTTCACCAAAGCGCTAGCTGAGCATATTGTTTATGATATGTTGAACGATAAAGTCCCAAACGTCATAATAAGACCAACCATGAGTAAATGATGAATTAATTAATTGATTTAATTGGTTACAATTGGTTAATTTTTAGTTGTGCCTTCCTTAAAGGATCCATCACCTGGTTGGGTTGATAATCTTTACGGTCCCATTACATACATGGCAGCGTCAACTACAGGCTTGGTACGTTACTTCTATTCTGGGGCTGTGGAAATGGATTGGATTCCAATCGATATATTAATAAAATTTAACCTGACGGCGATTTGGTACAAGGGAACAAAATCGTTAGTTGATTAAGTACGTTTAGGTTAAACCTAAATTCATTGCTGACTTTGTAGGATCGATACTAAAAAAACCGAAGTTTTTCACTGTGGAGGTAAAGGATTCTTCAAAGTCGACGTAAAAAGTTCGACAAGAGCTGGATTACAAGAGGTATTAAAAATAGGTGTCTCGAAATGTTTTTGGTATCCGACCTCAAAAACTACAGATAATTATTATATTTATTACTTTTATACAATATTTTTTCACCTTTTACCTGGATTGGTGTTGGATCAAGTTTTAAGACTTCAAAATAAGAAACCCATGTAAGTGTTAACTTTTTAAGCTAACCATAACACTTTGTTGTAATAACAATAACTAATACTATACATAATTATTTATTTATTTCATTAAGTTCACAATACAACATAGGTAATAGTTGTGGAGGAAGCCAAGTGGGAAGAGGAAGACGCGCATGATACATGTATTACGTGCGTCTCTCTCTTTCCCCTTTCGGTTTCCTCGTGCTTTTTAAACCGGTTTAGATCGCGAGCTTCTTAAAGCTTCTCGGGCTTTTAACGTTCCTTTTCTTGACAAGATTCTTCTTGGTGTCCTTCTGTTTAACGTTCCTCTCCTTGACGCTCTTCTTTTTAACGTTCTTTCCTTTGACCTTTTTCTTTTTAACGTTTTTTTTTTACTTTGAGACCTTTTCCTTAACATTCTTCCTCTTGGCATGCTTCGCTTTCACCTTCTTCTCTTTCACTTTTTCTTCTTAAAATTCTTCTTCCCGGCGCTTTTTTTTCTATATGAGGTTTTTCTCCTTAACTCCTTCTTTTTGAGATTCTTCCACCTTTATGTGTTTCCAGACTTTTTTTGAAGTCGGTTTTATCATATTAATTCGGCGTCTCAACAATGATATTAGATCAATATATGTATTTGTCTGTTCGGTAATTTTGATTAAAACTAAATTAAAAACTCATTTTACATTTTAGGGTCGTAAACTATCAACGCCAGTTGTTTCAAGCCTCAATTTATTTGTACCATTTCTCTACTCGATCTTGGGATTTTCTAAATGATAAAATATGTTCTCTGCAAGACGATTTGTTACCAAAAGATGTCGAAGCGTTTGGAAACGCCTGCGATCAAATAGATATCGAAGAATACTATGAAACTATTGTTGTTAACACTAAGGAAAATTTGCTAAAAGATTATAAAAGAGACGAACCGAAAGCTAAGAGAAGGATAAAAGTGTAAGTAGCGTTTTAAGTCTGTGTTTATCTGTTTATGTATGCTTAGATGTGTGTCTGTGTATCATCTCAGTGATGGTCTTTTTACTAAAAATTACATTTCAACTGATTTGTTTTGTTTTAGGCTTTATATCCTTCATCTCTTATTGAGGACTGCACAAATTTATGTCTTATATTACGTTTTAATGAAAAAAATTGATGTCATGTCCTATATTTTATAAATTTCTTTTCCATGTTATATTATTAATAAATAAATAAAAATATTTTTAGACATAATGTGTATTTTCTTCGAATTTCATGACCTTCAAGCCACATTAACAAGAAGAGGAAGGGTCTTGAAGTTAAGTGAAGTGCGCCCTCTGTAAGTGACCGGTGCAAATGCAAGAGTTAGGTTAGAATTTGGAATCCACATGTAACACCCGTTAAAAACATATAATTGCGAAAATAAATTTAATAAATACTGTAGTAGCGATGAATATCTGTGTGGTTTGGACACTTGGTACCTATGGGACTCTTACATGGGATGATGGTCTTAATATTGAGGAGGAGGAGAAGAATTGATCGAAACTTATTAAATTTTAACCTAAAAACATTTTATAAATTAACATTATTACCTATGATTATTGTTATAAAATTTACAACATAAACAATTTTAATAAATTTTTGAAACTAAATCAAATTTAACAAAAACAACGTAATACAGCAAATAGTATTTGAGCGCTGCAACGATCAAATGAAGGCCATAAAGTCTGCAAAGAAAAATTTTAGTAAAAATAATTTTTTCAACGCGCCCTTCTTACATTTTTTGCAAACGTCTCGCTTTCACGCGAATTTCCTCGGTCGGCTCCACCTTGAGCAAAAATTTTTTATAACCAGGAATAACGGTGTACAAATAAGCTTTTATATCGATTTCATCGCAGGCGTTTCCAAACGCCTCGATATCTTTAGGCAAGAGCAAATCCTGCAAGGAGCACATCTTGTCGTTGCACACTTCCCAGGATTCGTTCAACATGAAAAAGATGCAATTTGTGACTTGAAACAAACTCCTTTGAAGTTTTACAATCCTGAGAACAAAACAAATTAAAATCTGTGAATCCAATGGCTCAGTTCCTTTAACAATTTACACGGCGGAAAACCACGCGGTCGTTAGCCAGCTAGTTGCAATTACAATTCAGTCTAAAGTTGGAAAATTTTCAAAAATCATTTTCAAAACGCACTTATAACCAAAAAAAAATATTGACAGTGAAATTTTGTACCAATTTCCGATCGTAAAGTGTGTGATTAAATTAACTTTCTTACATGGGTTTTCGGTTGGTGGCTTTTAACACAGCATCCAAAACCAACGCTGGTAACAAATGAAAACATATAACGTAAAAATAATAAACAGCGTAAGAGGTAGTGCCTCTAACAGTGGGGTACCAGAAACATGGAATAAAAGGCTCCGCCTGTAACAATTCCTTCCCTATATCCTTAACATGTTGTAGATGCACGTTGAAGAATCCTTTGGTTCCACAATTAAAGACTTCGGTTTTTGCATTGCGACTAAAATTAATGGCAGGCGTGGTTATGAAAATGCAAAGTTGAGGATGTTTCAAACTAACGATTTGATTCCTTTGTACCACATGGCGGTTATCATGAGCTTGATTGCGACATCCACCGGTATATAATCAACTGTAATGTCAGGCTGTCCATAATTTATACGCATTAACCCTATTCCAGAGGCCACTGTATATGAAATTGGACCATAAAAATTGTCAATCCAACCAGGGGTTGGATCCTTATAAGCCGCAACGACTAAAATTTAATTTTTTTAAATTGCGTTAGCTAATGTTAATTGGTGCAAACAACTTTATTTATTTAATTTCAATTGAAATTTTTAGGACTTACCAACGGTTGGTCTAATGATAAGATTAGGAACTTTATCATTCAACAAATCGAAAACAATATTTTCCGCAATGGCCTTAGTAAATATGTACGTATTTTTCGCCCCTTTAGCATATAAAAAGGTAAAAGCATTAAGGGTTGAAACATCCAACCCCTCGGCAGTCTCAATCGCTTTCTGCCAATCCACCTGAGGAGGGTACATAACTTCTTCGATGACTTTTGTTTGTATTTGCGCGTACGCAGTCGAAATATGGCAAAAAACCTACAACAAATTGTTCTTCAATTTGTTCTTAATTTATTTTAATAATAATAATAATAAAAATTCAATTTACTTTAATTTTTTTCATGTCCAGACACAATTTGCAAACTTCTCGCGTTCCTCGCGCGTTCAATATGATGGCATTTTTTAAGGGTTGGTTGAATGTTACAGCCGCAGCCGAATGGCAGACGATTCCAACGGTTTCGATTAGCAATTTCCGATCTTTTGGGGATAATCCTGTAAAAATAACATAAAATATAATTTTTCGGTTTGTTTTAACTAAAATGACCGTACCCAATTCTAATTCGGTAACATCTCCTTTGATCGCCACCACTTTATCAAGCGCTGATGGTTGTTCTTCCTTTAATCTATCAAAAAGCTACAAAAAAATCGAAATTTCGATTAGTACATGCTAATTTATAAAACAAAAAAGCTGTGCGAGCTTTGATAGGCTAGCTACTCATGCAAGGTGTTGGATCGCCTAAGGCTAAAAAACTCGAAAATAAAGCACCTTGTCCTGTAAGTTACACATCGTCCACTGTACACATTACAATTTATCGATGACCAGGTCGTTTTATCACAGCGCAAGGAATATCTGGGTAAGAGTGCAACAAATAGGGATAGGGCCCAAGAAATTTGGGAAATAATAAATTGCCCAGAGGAAGATTGGTAGAAGAAGGTGAGGTAGACGAAGAAATCATGGCAAGGAGTTCACAAAGCCATGAATGAAGGAATTTCCAAGTAGGAGATTGAGAGGACAGAAAAAGTTGAAAAATGGGAATGGGAAAGCGTTGCAAGACGCTTTAGATCAAAATATATAAAACACTTACGGGTTGTTCACAAATCTCCTTCCACCTCTCGTCAGGTGTTTTATTCTTTTTCGTCCTGATCAGAATGTATATTTTTCCAATTTCGGGACAACACCTGAGGAGTTTTTCGATCAAAACCTTTCCAAGAAAGCCCGTACCTCCAGTAACGAACAAGCTTTCGCCCCTGAAAAATTCAGGAACGCCAAAAAATTCATCCATTTTTGTTTAATACTTTTTTTTTAACGATTGATGAACTTGTTGTCGCTCCTGAGGAATTTTAATTAAGAGAAGTTGGAATTTATTTTCTATTTAAATAATAAGTTAGTAATTTATTTGCATAAGTAATTTCTATTGTTAATAAAATATCGATATTATTCTAATATGTTATTGACATAAAAATTGAGTAAATTTGAATCATAATTAATTTTTGTAGATGCAAACATCATGAGAAAATTTCATAAACGAAATGCACAAATGTAAAAATAAAAACAGAGAAGAATGATGGCGGAATAAAGCATATGAATAGAAATTTGAGACACACGGTCAAAAGCCTATAAGGCATTCTAACCTCCTGTCAAATGAGGATGCCAACAGCCTCCATCTTTAAAAAGTTTGACAGGGGGTCACAAAAATTTGATAACATTGCGTTTGTATCGATAATCTCACATTTTTATTTGATTAGAAATTGAATTTCATTTATATTTTATCCAAGTATCTTACACCTTCATTAAAAGATTCAATGCACAGTTTTGACAAAAGACTTGCTTGCCAATTGCCGCCATATTGGTCACGTGGTATACTTGGAATGCTTTATAAGCATGCATGAAAGACCCGACAGCAAAGAGTCGAGAAGAGAAAAATTTGCAAACACAGATAAACAAAATGCCGAATAAATAAAATATTATGAAGAATTTGTGTTGATCAATTAATAAATTAATCAAAGCTAATACATTAAAATATCGAATAGGTGATGGGAACTAATTCACCTTAGTCTATTATATTTTAACATGAATAGAATAATTTGTTAAAAATAACACGAGAAATATGAAAAAAGTGCTTACACACTGTCTATTGTTTGCAACAAGGCTTAACAATATGTTGGAAAATTTCGGAATTCAGAATTTTTCCACGGTCAAAGCGTATTCGTAACTGAAAACATTAAAAATAGGCGTATGTATGGGAAAAAATTTTATAAAAATAACGTAAATATATTTATAATTGAAAAACACGTGAAGTTCTATAGCGGAATGGAAAGAGGAGGAAGAGCAAGGGTAGGAGTCGCACCGTTGATATGCAATGTATCAAATCGTAAATTAATAGTAAAAGTCCACTTCTGATTGAGTGTGTAAGGTGTACGAACGTGTTTCCATCCCTTAAATGGTGAAGCACTTAAGCAAGTGAAATCGAGACTTGATAAAGTGCAATTTTAATACAACAACCTAAGAAAATTCAAATAATTCAGCCTGATAAAAGTGATATGAAAGAATCAAGCCAGAACCAAAAAGGATTTGGCGTGGGAAAAGAATTCTACGTACGTAACTTTCTCCTCCAAACTGCCATCGAGCAAGCACGGCGTAAGGAATAACGAGTAATTATCTCCTGACTAGATCCTGGTGGATGCGTTTCCATCGGTGCCCCATAAAATCGGGCCACCAAGGTAAGGCTCCATGATGGGATTGTTGGGTTAGTCCAGGAATTGTACAAAGACAACATCGCGGCCATAAAGGTAAAGCACGAAAAGTCACCCCTTATCCCTACCCTTTGACCCCCATCATATTCAGCATTGTCATGGAGCCGTTAATAAGGGCAGCCACTGACATTATACGGGGGGGATAAAGATCGGGTCAGTATGTGTGAAGGTCCATGCCGACGAAATAGCCGGACGCAAAAACGTGGGAACCGTCACCAGCTGCTTCGCAATTAATTTAAATCATACGAATGCGCCACACTGGACCTGGACGGAAAGCGTATAATTGCAAACCAAACCCCACGGTATTTCAAATACAAGTGAACCACATGGAAATCCTTCGCCCAACGGCGAGAGGAGCAAACTTTACTTTATCAATTTGGATGGAAAGCGTTTAATTGCAAACCAAACCCCACGGTATTACAAATGCAAGAGGCAACAGCACGGGGGCCATCATTAATTCCCAAATCACCTGTCTTCCCATTGGTTAATAATTTGAGCTTGGACGAAACATTTTCATATTTTAGTATGTTATTAAGCGATAAATTTTCTACATTGTGTGCAAATTGAATTAAAATCCATGTAGGGAAATTTTTCAAACAAACATTTTTGCCTATTAAATGCATTAAAATTGAACTAACCAATAAGAATATTCCAGTCGGTCGTTGTCATGGCAACTGAACGGCGGCCATCATTAATTCCCAAATCACCTGGCTTCCCATTGGTTAATAATTTGAGCTTGGACGAAATTACTAAACTCGGTGGTATTTCAAAAAAAACACATTTAGTAATTAAATGAAACATTTTTATATTTTAGTATATTAATGTGCGATAAATTTTATACATTCTGTGCAAATTGAATTAAAATCGATGCAGTGGAAATGCGGAAATTTTGCAAACAAACCTTTTTGCCAATTAAATGCATTAGTAGAATTGAACGAACCAATTAGAATATTCCATTTGGTCGTTGTCATGGCAACTGAACGGCGGCCATCATTAATTCCCAAA
>JARJDX010077465.1:0-28134 GCA_030264735.1 Gymnusa sp. GC000175
AAATTTTTTGAAGATTTTTGTTAAAATTGTAATAATTTTGGTAAAGTTTGATTGTTTTGGTTAAAGTTTGAATGATTTCTGTTAAAATTGTTAAAAATTTAATAACATTTGAGCTATTTTCATAAAAACTTAATTTTAAAAAAAATTGAAATCGTTTTGTTTAGAATATAACAATTTTGTCAAAATTTAGATAAATTTTGGTTAAAATTCTGATTCATTAGTTAAAATTGTTATTATAATAAAATTTAGTAAAATTACTGTGATTTTGACAAATTTTAGACAAAATTTGTTCAAATTTTTAATTTTAATTAAAATTTTGATGAAAATTGCAATATTGAGATAAATTTGGTCAAAATTTAACCAATTTTGGTTAAAATTCCAACCATTATAGTCAAATTTGTGCGATGTTGATTAAATGTTTAATAAATTTGATGATTTTCGTCAAAATTTCGTTTTTGACTAAATTTGAGGAAATTTTGTCAAAATTTAAAATGGGTTTAGTAAAGTTGAGAGATTTCCTCAAAATTTACAGAATTCTTGTTAGATTCGAGCAATTTTTTGACAAATATTAGAAGATTTTTGTTAAAATTGTAATAATTTTGGTAAAGTTTAATTGTTTTGGTTAAAATTTGAATGGTTTTAGTAAAAATTGTTTAAAATTTAATAACATTTGAGCAATTTACGTAAACAATCGTATGATTTTGGAAAGAATATAACAATTTTGTCAAAATTTAGATGAATTTTGGTAAAAATTCGGATTAATTTGTTAAAATTGTTATTATAATAAAATTTACTAAAATTGCTGTGATTTTGATAAAATTTAAGCAAGATTTGTCCAAATTTTTAATTTTAATTAAAATTTTGATGATACAATTGTAATATTAAGATAAATTTGGTTAAAATTCTACTAATTTTGGTTACAATTCCAATTACAGCTTGACCAGTATATATTGGCATGTGACATTAAATAAAATTTTCCATCAAATTTTGCATTGTGTCACGGGCTCTAGGCGCAAAAATACTTTTTCAGAGACTGTACAGTACTTTGCTTCAAGATAAAGCTACCACTCTCGCTTTCAAGTGGGAGATACTTGTACGCACCTCTAAGTTGTCAGCCAGCTACTAAACTTGGTCAAGCTGTACTTTGGTCAAATTCGTGCGATTTTGATTAAATTTGTAATATATTTGATGAAATTTTAATAATTTTCGTCAAAAGTTAGTTTTTGACTAAATTTGAAATAATTTTTGTTGAAAGTTTGATTGATTTTGGTTAAAATTTGGACGATTTTAATTAAAACTGTTATAAATTTAGATTTTGGTTAAAATTGCAATGATTTTCATCGGAGTTTGTTTGCCTTAGGTTAAATTTTTTTAATGATTTGGGTTTCTAATATTTGAGTGAATTTCTGAATACCTAGATATTAAAATTTAGACGATTTTGCACAAAATTATGATAATTTTGGTAAGATTTGTCAAAATATACACGATTTTGGTTACAATTGAATAAATTTTGGTCAGTTTTGAGCGATTTTCGTCAAAGTTTACTTAAATTTTATTAAAATTGCAATAATTTTGATTACATCTGGGCGATTTCCGTTAAAATTCCTTTCCTTTAAAATTCCAAGTATCTTAAAAAATTTCTACTATTTAAGTGATTTTCTGAATACCCTCATGGTAAAATTTAGACAATTTTGTACAAAATTACGATAATTTTGGTAAGATTTTAGAAATTTTTGTCAAAATATACACGATTTTGGTTACAATTGCATAAATTTTGGTCAGATTTGAGCGATTTTCGTCAAAGTTTAGTTAAATTTTGTTAAAATTGCCATAATTTTGATTACATCTGGGCGATTTTCGTTAAAATTCCAAGAGTGTCTGTCTGTCTGTCTGTGACCTTTCTACAACGGAGACGACCAAACTGAAACATAACTACATTTTATTAATTATCAGCCAATTAGATTGACAGTATGTCTCTGCAACTTCATTTTGTTGAATTGTGTGTTGACAATACCTCCGATAGTGACATCCGTAACTTTTGATTGTTATATAACCAAATTTCATTAATTGTCAGCTGATGATGATGACAGTATTCTGCTACTTTATGAAAATAAATTCAATAAAACGTTGCTTAGCAAGTTCTTAAAATGTAAAATTTTGAAAAAATGATAATAACAAAGTTGTTGCATATTTTTTCCATAAACTTGATCATTTTTGAAATATTGTAAAAACCTGAAAAACCTAACCAATAAACACCATTTCCGGTTGGTGGATTTCAGCCAAAAGTTACTGGAACCTCCAAATTTTTGTTAAAAGCTTAAATATGAATTTACGGCTACAGTTTAGCCGTCTGGACTGTAGAGCGGATGCAAACCGACACGCACACAGACAGACACCACTTCGAAAACAACTTTTTCTGAATGAGGGGAGTTAAAATTGGACATATCCGTAAAAATCTCGATTTCGAAAATTTTCGCGATTGCTATACTTTTATTTATTTCTTAAATGAAATGAGCAATCGACTTAAAATACTGAGATGTAAATTTAGACTTAGTTTTGCTTCGTTCGGGAGTTCGCCTAGAAAGTCGCCCCCAGTCAGTTTATGAGATAGTCATTCATTTTACTGTAATGATACATATGGTAAACCGGTGATCGAACTTTGCACTCTTCAACTACCTTAATGCAACTAAGGCACCTCATAACCCTATTTATTATTTTGCCCAATTTATAAAATGTAATTTTGTGTAAATCGTGTACTAAACGCTCGATTTTTACAATATTACTCAAACATCGCTCATGTTGAGCTCGTTTATTAAAAAACCCAACTTTGAAAGATAGACTCGGCACATTATAAGCTTAGTTGTGAAACTTGGGATCTTTGCGAGTAAATTTTTATATTCAGTCGAACTTCCATAACTCGAACTACTGCATTTTGTAGTTATTTCTGTAACTCGAATTTTCTATATCTCAATTTTTTTTAGTGAACTATGATGATTCGACAGAGGGAAGTTCGACTGTATTTGTAAAATGCATTATGCTCTGTCGGGATTTGAACCCGTTCCTACTACATTGCTGGTGTACTATGAAACATAAGCTCATGGCGGAACTTAATAACTTTGTGAGAAAATTTTAATTTTTAAATTATTTAAAAAACACATTATGCTCTGCCGGGATTCGAACCTGAGCCTTCTACATTGCTTATGCAGAGTGCTAACTTCTACTCTACAAAACACCTTGCATCCTTATGAAAACAAGGCGACTTGTTTGTTGTATTTTCCAATGAGCATTGCATTTTTTAGGTTAACACACTACACAGGCAATTAAAAAGACGGGTTCGAATCCCGGCGGAGCATAATGCAATTTAAATTAACTCCCACCAAAATGTGAAAAAAATACCAATAAATATTAATTATATTTGGGTTAGGTTATGTTAAATTTTAACAAAACCTAACCTAAAACTTAAATATACAGTCAAACTTTCATAAATCGAACTTCTTTAAGTCGAATTTTTCCATATCTTGATTTTTTCGCATATTTTTGCATAAAGGTCGTATTTTGTAGTTATTTCTGTAACTCGAATTTTCTATATCTCAATTTTTTTGGTGAACTATGATGATTCGACATAAGGAAGTTCGACTGTATTTAGGTTAAGTGATTATTATTGGTTTTTTGTTCATAATTTAGTTTCCGAGTTAATTTAACAGTTAAGTTAGTAAATTAACTCGCAAACCAAATTATGCAGCAAAATACTAATAATTGAAATAAATATTAATGTTACGGTGTAATTACGTATACGTAAAAAACAAAATACTCGCGCTTCGTAATTGTTACGTGTTGTCAGTATTGTAGTTTTGTTTTAAAGTAGACTAGAGGTCTGTGTTTGGCTGCACAAAAGTAACATTTAGTTTGTACTGTCAGCTTTGTTGCCAAGCTAACTTAACAAATGGTAAAGATTTTAAATCTGACAATTTGACACAAATCGTCTCAATTAACACATCTTTTCCTCAAATTAAATTTAACATGTTACTTTTTAAGTATCTGTATTGGATTCCACCAGTAGACAGTAATAATAGCACGTAGGTCACAAAAATCACGTTTCAAATTAAATCGTCAAAATGCAGAAATACACGTTTTTATAACCCATAAAAACTAAAAATAGCAAAAATAAGATTTTTAAGTTGGTTAGCGTTAAAAATATTTGCAATTTTTATGTAAATCTTTCACATTGGCTAGCTAAAAAGATAAAAATCTATAGCATTAGCAAAAAACTAATATAAAAATGCGAGTTGGTTTTTTTTGTGGGTGACTTTTTGCTTTGCATTTTCACATGACCGGTTTCTTTTATGCATGTGTAAGTAACTTCGGTAGCTTTTGTTTCATTTTATTTCCAACCAATTTGTTAAGTTGAAAAACGTCGTTTAATTCTAGCCATAGTTATAAATAAACTGTCTGCAAAAAAAACTTTAAATAAATCTGACCTTTAGGGCTGTCGTATTGGTGTTGAGGTATATTCCTCGATTGAAAAAATGATTTCACATTATCACAACTGTTTTCGCTAGTTCTCTTTTGTCTCGAGTTTTCTACATTACGACAAAACACCACACTAATATTAATTATGAGAAAGGCAAAAAAAGTTAAGTTAAACCGGGGATGCATTGTAAAAATTGATTTTTGTTTATTGTTATTCGAACTGATAAAACGAACACGGGCCGAGTTTCTGGAGAACCGATTACGCTTCAGAACGATACGGACACTTTCATCGCTCACACCAGACTGATGATCGCTGAAACGCGCCGACAAACAGATGAGCATCTAGCTGAAAGATGCGCGCGCACTCAAATTACCAATATTTATTTTCAATACAGGAATATTCGAATGTAGACAACCAAATTAACGTTAAGGTACTAAAAATTACTAATTTTCAAATTTATTTAACTAAAATTTAGTTAAAATTAACTAAATTTTAAAATTTTAATCTTTTAAATTTACCAAAACTTTTATAAAAATATTACTTAGTTATTGCAATTGTTTTACTGCCAATATTATTGATCAATAATATTAAAGGCGTTTTAATGATCAATAATAATGACCTTGTGAGGACAAATATTGTCAATAATAGATGGTTTGTGGATAATATTTATCCTCACTCAATTTTATTGATCAATAATATTCAAGCCGTTTTAATGATAAATAATAATAACCGTGTGAGGACAAATATTGTCAATAATAGATGGTTTGTGGATAATATTTATCCTCGCTCGGTCAATGTTATTGATCATTAATATTGATAGTATTTATCCACCAGGACAAAAAAAATTTAAATGCATTTCTACTTTATTAAATTATTATGTTGTTATTGTTTAATTACAATAATTGTACAGTACAATTTGCTAACATAAATTAATGAATAAATTTTAAACCAGTGATACCCAAACTGAGCTACAGGGCGTCGGACACTGAAAAGTTTGGGAACCGCTGACCCAAGCCTGATTTGAAACGGTGTAATTTTTTTTCTACGTGTCTCAAACCCGAAATGAAAAAACTATATATATAAAAAGAACTTTCATTTTGAATGTAAGGTCACCCGACTTGAATCGAAAATTTCCCAGTCGGACTTTTTCGCCTTCAAAAATGAGAATGCTCCCTGCAATGGCGAGCGAAACGTTGACAACAATCAATAAAACTGCGCAACTTTTTGGTCGTTCTTTTTATTCAAATTAATTTAGATTATAATCCTATTATAATCTACATTGTTTACATTTATATTTTAGGTTTTTTAATTATTGTCGTCTTGACGCAGACACTATGAATCAGGTAATGTGTTTAAACAATTAAACTCGAAAAGTATGTTATTGTGAATTAACTAAAAGTACGTTATTATAAGATGAACAACTTTTTTTTGAAGGACACAAATAAATTAAAAAAAATATACCTAACCTAACCTAACCCAACCCAATACAAAATTATCCTCTTTAAATATTGCTGAAAACAATAGTATGTTTTTTTGATAATAGGAATGGATGAAATTTAAAAATTAAAAACGTCACATCACGTTCAACGGATCGTCTTGGCATCGATCTAATACAAAGATTTACAAATATCGAAAAGAAGATACTTTTCGAGGGAGAGTAAACAGAACTTACAAGTAAAGGGCTGTCCTCCTTGAAGGACCCGGTGAATTTAATAGTGTAAAAAACTTTATGTTTAGCAACAAAAACCTCTGCAAATCTCCAATATAAACGAAATATTGGATGAACATATGCAACCAACATTACATTTTAAAGGGTTTAAAGTTGAAAACTCCCTCCAAACGGTCAGAGCTGGCTCAACAAAAGCTTGTATCTAATATCTACATGAATTGTTCTCGTTTTATTTTAAACCTTTTTATTATTCATCGCACCTCAAATCTGTGCCAAAACATAGACTATATAATTCATAATAAATAAATTCGTACAGAGAAATGAAAAAAATATATATTATGTATACCCCTTGCTTTTTAAAGTTTGTGCGATGGACCGATATCGAAGCTACGCTATTGGTAACTAATTCTCAAATATATCCTACTTATTAATTGGCTGCACAATAATAAATAAAAAAAATTCTTTCAGGCTGAACTACAATTTTGACGTTGTTGCTAAAAATTCTTATTATGGTATTGAGGCGTCAGGGCCCGCTGTATGGGGCGGACAACCCCCCCGGACATTTGTCCGAGGCGGCAAATCTAAAGGGCGGCATTTTGGCTGTTAATGTGACAAAGTACTGACAAGTTAAATGCTCAATTAATCAAAATTTATAATTATTGATGTTTTTCTTTGACTAAAATCACATGCAATTTAAATTTTGTATTTACTGTTTTATCCCCAAAAACTAAAAAAACATTGTACTATTCTTGCTAATCGTCGGTGGTGCTAACAAAAATATTTCATTTAGTATTTGAGCTTTTGCGAGTTGAGACGATGTAATTTTTTTACTTTCGGGTTTAAGTCGCGTATTTTTATTGGTTGTTGCCAACGTTTCGCTCGCCATTGCAGGGAGCATTCTCAAAGCGGAAAAGTGACTGGAGATCTTGTGACAGTGTGTATTTCTATATAAGATGAACAAAATATGTTGGCGGCTCAGCTCTAGCCTAAAATTTCTTCGAGAAAAGTCCTCAAATTGATTTTTCCAATGTGAAGTCATTATGTATAATCCCTCATTATAAGAAGCTCAAAATTTGCGAGGAAATATTTGTTTTCATCATTAAATTTCCATCCCTACTAATTTTTTTCATTTCTTTTCAAGTTTTTTTAAAGCGTAGCGTAGTTGATGTTACTTTTAGTAATTCATCACTGTAAGCGGCGCGGCGCAATATCACTCCAATGGAGTGACCAAGAAAATAATAGTAAAAGGTAATATAATGGATTAAATGGAACGATCTTGAATGAAGCAATGACCCCTCCCTTTACTATTATTTTCTTGGTCACTCCTTTGGTGTGATGTCGTGCCACGCCGCTCCATTTGGAACGATCGTGAATGTCCAGCCTAATAGCATTAAAAACTTGACTCTTAATTTTATTATACATGTATCTTTCCAAATATACGTTTTTATTTAAATTCAAAACCATTTCATTTTTATATAAAATATAAATTTTTAAAAAGGGGCGGTAATTTGTCTTTTTGTCCGGGACGCCGTAAAAGCTAGAGCGGGCCCTGGAGGCGTTCTTTCTAGTAATTAGCTGATTTGTGTGTTTTATTAATTTTTGACTAAAACCCAAACTTAATTAAAGAAAAATTATATAGAGGAACTAGAATTAGATGTAACAAAACTTTTACTATTTTTTTACTCCTAACGCCATCTATTGGTTCGAGTGAATCTGGGGCCCGACTTAACCAAGTTTCTATGCACCATACCGTTGAGTGAGAAATATTTCTTACTCATATCATACTGATAAATATCTCCCATAATATTTATTCGTTACATTTTAAGGACCCCTTAAAACCTTTAGGATGCCAAGGCCTATGCCATAAAGCTGCATTAAAATTACGGGCAACATCTAACGCAACTAATTCGTGAGGCAATAATGTGGACGTGGCCTCAACCGATTTTTAAGCGTGCAACAAAGAGACCCACTATTTTCGTTTCCTGTAGCTCACCTCATCTTTCATGCCTGTTTCAAGGGCGGATCCACAGGAGGGGGGGGCATGCCCCACCCCCTTGGGTCATTTTTTGTAGTTAGGATTTTCTACAAGCTTCATGATTATATTAAATATGCATGCAGACATACTAGTTCGTCTTTTTAGACCTAAAAAAAGTCAATGCCCCCCCCCCTTGGGCAATTCCTGAATCCGCCCTTGGCCTGTTTTGCTCTGTGTAAATGAAAACTGCGAGAGAGCGTCGGGAGAATAATTCTTGCGAAACAATTACGCGTAGTGTAAACGCAGCTTAAGCTTTAAAGTTGTATTTTTGAAATTTTAGTAACCAAAATTTTTGTTCTTCCAAACGTCATATCTAATGCAAAAATTGCACATGTACAACCTTGGAAATTTGTAATTTTAAAAATAAAAATGTTTTTACAAATTTATTTATTTAAAAAACTGATAATTAAATGTTACAAATTTACCCAAAAAAATTTTACAATAAGGCAAAAGAAGCCTCCAATAAAATAAGGAACAGTCTTCGACTCCAACTTTCACAGTCCAACTGTGGACTGTGGTAAAAACAACATCGTTACATCCTTTCAATAAACCACGGCGACAATTACCGTCTTTACAAGTGGAATTAAATGCTGCAAGTACCGTGCCAATTGCCCAGTTTTGTGTATTTACTTTACTATATTAGGGATTGTTAGGTGCACAATTTTGATTTATATCATTCCATAACAACCCATGCATAATATTAACTGGATTTTGGTGCTGACGTTGTTAAGTACAGTTCATCTTAGTCATTTTGTTAATAAACTGCAAAATCTAAATGAAATCCCCTACTTTTTTGTAGGACACGGGTGTACCGAGCCACCGGACACACAAATTTGGGACAGCCACTGCAGACACTCGGTGTCTCTGCACTGGCTGCAATTCTATGTGTAGTTCGCAGGTTGTAATTAAAAAAAAAGAAAACACGCAAATGAAATATGTGGGTGCATCCATTATTATCGACGAGGCTTGAAATAAAACATTTTTATACAAATTTTTATTAGACGATGTATAGGTTCCTTTAAACTACGCGCAACATACTCAACTGTTTCGCGAGCCAAGAGTCGCTTGGTGTGAACGTTGACCCAAGTCGGAAACCATTAAGGCCCCAGTCGGTTTTTTTGTTGTAAAACAGTTGCGCGTAGTGTAGTGTAAACGAACCATTAGCCTTCTTTTGCTTTATGCCACTTCGTTTGTGCAATAAAATCCATGTCAACGCTTTTAACAGTCACCTTGTAAGTTTGATTTGGTCGAAGTACTCTAAATTTAAATTGATAAAGAAATGATTTAAGATTTTAAAGGAATTAAAAATCTGTGCATAATTTCAATGGACGAAATGTGAAAGCGGAAAACTGAACCACACAGAAATTACAAAACCGGAACCTTAAAATGAAAGTCTTAAGAAACGGAACAATAAATGAAGGTTCTAAGGGTTTGCCCGCTATCATTTGATCGTTGAAATATTTCAACAATATCACATTTTGTCTTAGAATTTATTTGAACACATAGTGGCATCAATTTAATATGACCTACACCTTCTCATTTCAATCTTTTATCTGTTACTCATTTCTCTTTTCCTTTGGTGTTTAGTATTTTTGCGATTGTTTGCTCCTTCCATTTATCCTTACTGATCAGCATATGATTTATTATATTTTCAGTTGCTCTTCTACTCTGTTCTGCCTTCCTTCTTATTGAAAACTAACAACAAAGATCTGTTTACATGCATGGTGGATTTTTAAATCGCCGATGCTGGTAGGCGTGGCCAAACTCAGGAACGCCCTACAAAGTACTCTTTTCTTTAGAGTGGTGCTTCTAAATATAATATTAATAAAGAAAATTATTACCCTAAATCCTTACCTAATCTAAATACTAATTAAAAACTTACTCATTTCAGTATTTATAAAAGCAAGTTGAATAAAAGTTAATACATTTTAAATAAATTTATTAAATACATATCAATATGCTATGACAGCATTTCAACTACCACAACATATCTATTAAATGCATCAAATTATGTTTTATAAATACTCTCTTTGATTAATAAAATAAAACAAATAGAGAGTACACAGCATTTTGCCATCCCATTTTATAAGATATTATAACAACAGTCTTAAATTATTATTTAATCCAATACAAATATGTTTAATGAAGATTATATAAATACTGTTGGACAATATGAGCAAGAAATTTACCCTGAAACGGTCTTGGAAATCATAATTTCATATTTGTATTGTGTTAAATATTATTAGACAGATTTTAGTTTTTTTCGTTAAGAAGGTTGCAGTCACAGCTCAATTTATTAATTATTAATAATTATTTAAACTTAGAATGTGATAAAAGTCACAAAATTGTAGAATGTTCGTTTCACATTCTTTTAGAATAGGCACAAGTTTCTAACTGTTATCACAGGGTATTAAACATTTAAAAAATCTATAAAAAGCTAATTGTGAGTCAAAACTAGAGTATGTATACTTAATAAATAAAAATAAATAGATCATTTTTATAATAGTACAGTTTTTGTATGCTTATAAATCTTTGTACTATACATTTGAAAAATTTTGGCAAATTAATTAAATTGTAATTTCTCTTTCCCCTACTACTTCCAAGCGCATTAAAATACTCTAGTTGCCAACAAAAACTCAACTAATCTAGTATAAAGAAAATGGAGTATGGAGACTATTAGTCAGGAACCATTAAAACAAAGATATTTAACTAAATGAAGAAAATATGAAGAAAAAAATCCTATGATTTAATTTTGTAATGTTCACCTAGTGTCATGATTTGGTTACATGAAAAAAGCGCACCGTCATAAAACCGCACAAAGAAAAAGGCGTACATGGCAAAATCACACAAAGAAAAATAATCATTTTAAAAAATTACATATGCTTTTTCACTACTGTCTTGAAAATGTCAGATTTTGAATATATTTGCGACCACTCATTAAATACGACTTGGTTCCGATTTGAGTGTTTTCAGCAATTAAAAACGCTCGAAGTTTTATTAAATACATTGATTGACGTTTAATAAAGAAGTTGCTTTTTTAATGTTGCGCGTCTCTAGACATTCGTTTATTAAACACTCGTCCGTTTCGCGTCTCTCGTGCCAAACATAAAACTCGTGACTCTCAGCCATGTCAAACATTGAGGTCTTTTATGAGAAGTCCTATCCTTGCGTCCCGTCCACAGCCACACTAGTATTTATCTGAGGTTTAATGAGGTAATAACATACATTTAATTTTTCAAAATGATTTTTTTGAGTGCGGTTTAGTCATATGCGCCATTTTCAATATGCGGTTTTTTCCGGTCACCTTTCACCTAGTGTCATGATTTACCTCAAAACACCTTGTTGTTATTCTAAATTAAAAAAAAATATGTTTTGGTGTGTATTTTTGGTCGTTTATCTTCAAATTTACTAATTGCAAAAATTATTGCACTACAATTGGCGTATTATTTTGAAAATTTTGCAATTAATAAACCAAAGTTGTTACAAAAAATTAATACACAAAATCATTACACTAGAAAATTATGAAATAATCAAATACATATTTAATATATATTATTATACACGCTAAGATTATATCCCACCAAAGTATGAATGGTCAAAAACGACTGCCAAATTGGCTTACAATAAATATTCGAAACATTTCTTATTCATTATGTTTTGTGCCGTTCAATAATAACTATCATTAAGATTGGAAATATATCACAGTCGTAAAAACAGAATACTCTTAGCGCTCAACAGCTGTAACTGCAACACGCTATATCATATACATTTTTCAGATCCCACTAACTTAAATATTTCACAACTAAACCGTGCACGCCTCTTCACAAATTTGGCGCAGCTTGTTAAAAATTATAAAAAAATTATGATTTTTTGATCAATTCATGCATTAAAAATTATATACTCATGATTTGTGAAATATTTAAAATAAATAATGAAAAAATCGTCTTTGTATTGTATGATATATTAAATCACATTTAAAAACGTCGATGGTTCGACCGTTTTTAAGCTCCGCATTTGTCACAGTTGAACATTTTGTTAGTTGTTCAGTAATGGCAATATTAACACCATTTTTGCTCACATTCTTTTTTTTTTGTAAGCTATCAATTCTTTTCGGGATAGCAAAATAAATATACATCAAATTATTATGTATTAAAATAAATTTTAGTCTAGCTATACCCAAAATATCTTTGAATACATAATATTTAATATACAAATATAAAAAATTAAACCACAGCACACGTAATAGATGTGGTTGGATGTGAAAGAAAAGAAAATAATATACAAACATTAGTTACTTTTGTAGTTGCTTAAAATAACTGCTACTAAATAGTGGACTCTAATGCCACCTACAATTATTAATTCAATATTTCATAAAATTGTTCAACTATAATCTGAAAGATGCATCCAGGAATAAAGTTAAGGAACAAAACGGAGAAAAACAAAAGATAAAAACAAGATTATTAAAAAAACAGGCAAACTTAAAAAAAAATAATAAACATTAATAATAACCTTCATTTAAGTATTGTATATATAAATGTATATATATAATGCCCTAAATATAATAAGGAGGGGAGGGGGATTAGTTAAAAATAGGGTTAATTTATTTTCTCAAACGGTATCCTGGATAAGCACCTACTAAAATAGAAGTTTGTGAGTGTCTTACTGTTGGTATAAATCGGCTATGTAAACTTAATTCCCCCACCACTCATCACGTCCACCACCACTGCTTCCACTGTTATTGTAGTTTCCTCCATAATTGCCACCTCTATCACTGCCATAGAAACCACCTAAAATTACAATGTAACATCATACCACACAACTTTGCTAAAACCACATAGCTCTCTGTTAACTTTTAATTAAAGTAAACACAAGTTATTGTGATCATTTATACAAGATGTTTAGCTTAAAAAAGCATTTTTCCATAGCTGCCTTGCTATTGATTCCAGGAAAAAAAGCTCAATAAAATCCTACAAGTTGCTTCTTTTAGAAATATTTTTTATTTTTTATAAAAAAATTCTGGATAAGTGGGACGTTAATCAAAAAATGATTTGTGGGGTAGTGATCAACATACTTTTTTTAAAAGATTTGTAATAATGAGCAATTTGGCAATTTTGTAAAATTCGTGATTTTTCTTTGTAATGTAATTTTATAGAAGTTACTGATTCTTTTAGAATCTTACACAGGTCATTTGTGACCAAATGTGTTAAAAATATATATCTTTGAAACGGGTTTACCGATTTTAAATCGCGTTGCAGCAGCTTGTATATAATTCTTTTGGGTACTAAAAAAAACATGAAAATAGTTAAAAATCTGCAAAATCTTTAGGAAATATTTGAAAATCTGTCGATTTTTAAAAACCTTAGGAAATTATTAACAATCCACAAGCCCCAACCGTCAACCTGCTTGCACCGGACGCTTATAAGGCCAGTCCTTCAACAATCCTTTAAAAATCTTTGAAAATCGTTAAAAATTCGCAAAAACTTAAAGAAATATTTAAACATATTTCTAAAACCTCAAAAATTTTAAATTTAAAAAAATGTAGGAAATATTTAACATCTTTAACAATTTTAAAAATTTATGGAAATTGTGTGATATTTTTCAGTACTTTGCGAAATATCACAATAAATGTAAAAATCGCTTGTATAAGAAAAAAAAAATTTCTCCGAAAAAGGCACTTTATTTTTGTACCCTGCATCCTTATCTTAAGGGAAAAATGATATTTTAAGTGATATTAATTTTTTAAATTAATAATAAGAAATCTACGAAAAAATGCTTCCTGCGCTGGACACCCAGTACAATTAAAGTACCAGACAACTAAATAAAAAGTAAAATATATACCAAATAAACGAGATGGGAAGTTTTTCATTATAATTATATTACCATGGACAAATCATATGTATCCACAATATAATAATGAAAAACAGCTTACCATTTCCTCCGTATCCGTTATTACCTCCATAACCACCGCTTCCAGAAGATCGTTGATTACGTTGCATCCCTCCACTGCCACCGGATTGTTGACGGAAATCTCTAGCACCAAATCCACCTCCTCCAAATCTACCTTTTCCACCTCTTCTGCCGGAACTAGCAGTGCGTCCATCAGCTGCAACACCTTCCAACCAAGTGGGAATGTCTTGTTTGGCTTCTATTAAAAGATCCAACATGGCACTTGCCAAATTGCGATTTCTATCATTGAAAAATGAAGTGGCCAAACCTAATAAATTACGCGTAATTGCAATAAATCTGCGTGTTTTTGATATAAATAAATTATATTACCTAAGTTACCCATACGGCCAGTACGACCAATGCGATGTACATATTCCTCAACATCAGAGGGTAAATCAAAATTAATTACATGTTTCACATGGGGTATGTCTAAACCTCTAGCAGCCACAGCAGTAGCCACCAATATAGGAGTATTTCCAGATCTAAATGTGTATGCGTCCATTAATAAACAATACACAATTGATTTAAATTTAATTTACCTGAATTGTCTAAGGGCATCTTCTCTCTCACGTTGTGTTCGATCACCATGAATCGATGTCACTGGGTATCCATCATTATGTAAAAATTCTTCAAGAGAGTCAGCGCCTTTTTTAGTTTCTACAAACACTAATGTTAGGCTCTCAGATGAAGGCTGTGTTAGATCTGCTGCATTCAACAAATCAAGTAGGAATGAACGTTTATCATGTTCTTCCACCCACACAACCTGCGAAATGTTTAATTATTACAATTAGGAATACCCGGTATTCCTCATCCCAAAACTTGTGATAAATCGCAATTAACCCCTTAACTGCTTATATTATGAGCATTTTCAATAAATATCGCAAAAATTGGCAATACATCGATCAATGGATTTTTGGGTTCACGTCACTAGTTCGCGAGTAGATCTACGATATGAAATATTAATGTCGACTTCGGCAAACGAAACGTTTGTAACAACAAATAAATCTACCTAACTTAACATATTATAATGTGGACGATTTACCCATAGATGGCACTGCGACCAGCTAGCAATACAGGCATAGTCGGTAATATTTACAGGTTATGTGATAAGAGTTCTGTACGACTGCAATGATAGTTAGAGGCAGACCCTTTTAAAGTTATTTCCTAATATAAATGCAATTTTCATTATGTATATGTATTTACAATTTTTCGACGCCTATGAATTAAAAAACGCCATGTTCAAGAGGTTAATTCGATCAGTTATAGTTCGTCATTGAAACTAAACCTATTCGTAAGACAATGACAATTTGAATTTGTTAAAAAATATAATTTTACCTTTTGTGTGATATTTTCGGATGTACTTCCAACTCGTCCTACAGCTAAGAAAATGTAATTTTCAAGAAAATCTCTTGCCAACATTTGTATAGGAGAAGGAAACGTGGCAGAGAACATAAGAGTTTGTCTGTCACCAGTACGTGGCATAGAATCCTTTTCGAGGATACTTCGAATTTGAGGTTCAAAACCCATATCCAACATACGATCAGCTTCATCCAAAACAAGAAACCGACAATGGTCAAGTCCTATTTTACCGCGTTCAATCATATCTAATAATCGACCAGGAGTGGCCACAAGCAAATGACATCCACGGTCCAAATCTTTCATTTGGTCAACAACATGGGCACCACCATAACTGACATATTAAATAATAAAAATTAATTACACAATTTGATCATTTAAAACTTGCCAACTCACACAACACAGGGGCGAACACGAGATCTATATGCAAATTTTTTGCTTTCATCATATATTTGAGTAGCAAGTTCTCTAGTTGGGGCTAGTACCAATCCCAAGGGGTACTGTTTTCTACGGTAACTGCGACTGTGTGAAATTACTGGAGGTCCATGTTCAAACATTTGATTCAAAATGGGCACCAAAAAAGCTGCAGTCTTTCCAGAACCAGTCTGGGCGCAAGCCATCACATCACGTCTCGACAATATTATAGGTATTGCGTACTTTTGTACAGGAGTAGGGGAATCATAACGAGCCGAAGCAATGTTCTGTCTTATTATATCTGTCAACTGTACTTCCTCAAAAGATGTAATGTGAGGCGGGACTTTGTCACCAGTCGCTTCGACGGGGATATCCTCGTACTTACTAAAGTTGATCCCTGTGTTTCCAGAGCCAAAGAGTTCGAGTTCGATTCTCTCATCTCTAGGCAATGGAATGGTCCAGTCAGTCTCGTTACGTCTACCTTCCCTGCTGTCATTCCATCGGTTATTTCCTCCTCCACCACCTCCTCCTCTATTTTCTTCTCCATTGTCATTCCAGCGGTTAGTACGTGCCTTAACTGCTGGTTCCTGCCAACGATCATTGCATGGCAGTTCCTCTTCCCTGTCTGGGAACCGACTAGCATTTCTACTCCAATTATCTCTATCCCCTCCATCACCGTTTTGATAATTATCTCTTCTATTCCTTTCCGGAAATGATAAAAACTGCTTAATACATTTACTTAGTATATTATTCATATTATATTGTTTATTATTAAACCGTTTAATTGTATAGCATGCTGCCAGGCGGCATCATTGTATTTGGTAAAATTAAAAATTTAGTTCTGCAGTGGTTTTGACCTCAACGCACGCCACTCAATTAAACATGTAACATGATAATGCGCAACTTGAAATTAATTCTGGGATAATAATTTAATCTTGCTTTCAGTATTTAGCTCTAGTTTAAAGATATAATAAAATTAGAGACCTATGTTCCGTGGAACAAGAATAGAAACAATATCCATTTCTTCATTAACTTAAAAGTGCATCTTTTAACGCACGCGGCGGCCATTTCTTTTAAAATTCTGTTTTATATTATTTGTTAAAAATGAACAATAAATCTCGAAAATAATTGCTGGTAGACATGTTTTTTGATAATAATCTTTAAAGCAATTTTTAATGAAACTAAACAACAACGAAACAAAATTTTATAAAAGTTAATTAACAGCGTCCTATTTTTGAAACTTTTGAAAAAATGTGCACGCTATTATGCAGCCCATTGCTTGGGCAGCCGGGTTTGACTCAGAAACAAAAGCTGGTGACTGCATTGTTACGCCTCGGAGTTTATTCCTAACAAAGAAGCAGACAAAAACTCCAAATTTATATTTAGGCTATTATGAAATACAATTATTGGGGTGGATAAAGGCCAGTGTTGTAGCACTGTTAAATTAACTTATTAATACGAAACTGTTAAATTTAATAAAACAACGGAAGGGGTCATATCTGGAGCTTGTGCTCCCTGGAGAAACACACATGCCGAAGCTCATTCTTTGGAAAAAAATTGAGAGCAATCCGGGCCCAGGAAGAATATAAATCTCAAGGCTACGCAACATCAAAAACTGATGTGGAGTTCAAGATGTAAAAACTATTATCGACTCACCGGCTCCCTAAATATAGTAAACTAATTTTCGTGACGGGTGATTGCCTACGCGCTGATAGATAGTTCGCACTTAAAGAAGATTAGGTGTATCAGAAGTAACTTACATATTCGCAATTATTCGGTTAAACCTATTTGCAAAGAAATTGGTTTGCTCAGGAACATCACGAGTTTAATGGATCACGACTCAGCAATATCAGAATAAGGAGAAATGGTGCGATTTCGTGAGAAAAGCCACAACGACATGATCATGTCAAGAGGAAACACGGCGAAGAATAAAAAAATGAAAAAAGTATTTCCATTAGAATCTCGACTACAATATTCTCCTATTATCGTATAATAAAGTAATAAATTAAAATTAAAAAAAAACAAATATATCAAAAAAAAATTTAGCTGTCAGTTTTCCACATGTCTGAAGGATTAATTGTTCAGTTCTATCCCGCAAAACTTATGGTCTTTGGGCAGCCCCGGGATCGCAGGGTGACCAAGGTCATCTGATAATTCGTTTAGTCTTCTGGATCTGGATTTAAATTTGGAGGCTAACCCTGAGGGCCAGAGCACTTGGGCCTCATTAGGCCCTTTGTACCCCCACCAAGGTCCCCCTCCCAAGGTGTATCTACCCGTCCAGCCGTTTAGTTTTGTCAAGTGCATTGAAAATTTTTCGATTGCCGCACTCATGCCACTTTACGCGACACTAACACACCGAAAACAGCAGGGAGAACTGATACAACTGAAAGAAAAACTGAGATGACTGCACACTCGGCAAACTGACACATACATTGAGCATGTATGAGGCTCCTAATGATCACTAATCTATAACAGTGGTTCTTAATCTGAGAGGGAAGCTGCAGAATATTTTTTTGTGGGATTGCACCAAGCTGCAGAATATTTTTTTGTCGGATTGCAGCAAGCTGCAGAATGGAAATATCATTTTAGCATGAAAATACACCTAAAATACTTCATTATCTCTAAATGAAACGAAAGTAGAGAAAACTTTGTGTGTAAATTCTTGACTGCCTCAAAAAGAAGTGCAAATCACTGATTTAAAGCTACGCATCTAATACTGCAAGGTCAAAGCATAATTTAACTTTTATTTAGTAAAAGAATTGAAAACATAAAAATTTCCTAAATCAAAATTTTTGCAGAATTATTAATTAGCCTGGAAATTCATATTTAAGCTTTTAACAAAAATAGTAGTGATTTTTTGATGAAAGTTTATTGAATAGGTAAATTCGTAAAAGAAAATCGTGTGTAGACCACACCTTCATTTTTTAGGTCGCATTGCAAGTTACAAAAATCGCAGAAAAGTATGTGCACCACTGATCTAGAGTAAAAAACAAGCAATGAATGTTTTAAAATTATTTGTTGTTGTTTTTAACATAAAATATAAAAACACAATGACTAGAATAGTGTATGTGTAAACAATTCAATGGCCGCCAATTAAACTAATATTTATTCAATTAGATTTATCAATTATCTTATAAAAATTATTTTTAGTACTAACTATATATGACACATTTGTCCGCAGTTTTTATTTATTTGCTTATTCAACATAATCTAATTAAATATTTGAATTACCTTGCAGATTACTTTAAATACCTTGAAAATTAATTTAAATCTGTTTAGCTAAACAAAAAAGGGGTGATATTTGAAATTTTGTAAAAATTGATATTTATGTAGTAGTTACAGTATTAGACTTTACTTCAGATAATAAAGTTACTGCTTATATATTTTAGCCTAATACCACTAATTATGGTTTAGTATCTTTAGTATCCCAGGTTATAATTTTAATACTAATTCTTATTTGCAGTTGTCATGTAGTAGAAGCGCACATCGCCAAAGTTCGAAAATTACATAAATCTGGTCAAAATCATCTACATCGTCTCAAATTATCACAACTTTCAACAAAAATATTAAAATTATTCTTAAGTCATTGAAATCAAAAATCAATAAAATGTACCCAAAATAGTTGCTTGTAACTTTCTTTTTTAGATTACCAATCATTAATTTAATTTATTTATGATTTAACGTACTGTAATTGATTTTATATCCTATATCCCCTTTTTAAAATTGCAATTTTGAAAATCGGAAAAATAAAAATGTTCTCAAATCGGAAAACGCACTTTATTTTCGTAATCTGCACCCTCACCTTGTGGGGCTAACGTTATTTTGGGCGATTTTTAATTTTGACCCCTAAAAAATAAACCAAAGTGAAAATAAGAACTTCTTTTTGGTTTTTCATCGAGGCAAAGACTTATGCAAACTAAATTGCCCACATCTCACTTAATTCTCAAGCAAATTCAGGCCAGAGGAGCTCATTTTGTAGCCAAAAAATCCATTTTAATGTCACGCAAACAAATTTTAAATTTGTTAAGCAGTTTTCAAGATATTATAAAAATTGTAAATTTATTAAATATTATGGACGAAAGTTTAAAAAATCAAGTAAAAAATTTCCAAAATACGACAAATAACCATTTTTTCGTAATAAGCGACCCCAAAATAGGGTGTAAATGTGTGTTTATAGATGATTTTTGAAAACTCAACATTTTTGACCTTTTCAAAATGCAATTTTTTTTAAGCCTAAAATTTCCTTTGTTTTTCAACCAAAACATTTAACCCAACAATTTTGTGGTGCAGCCTTAAAGTGCTGTAGTCGAATTTTAAATAATTTTCCTTTTTTTTGATATATTGCGGAAAAAGTGACGAAAATTGAGAAAATCCCACGTATACGTTCTTTAAATTAAAATTTTGAAAATCGGAAAATAAAAATGTTCTCAAACCGGAAAACTGACTCCATTTTCGTAATCTGCATCCTCATATTGTGGGGATAACGTTATTTAAAAAAAAAATTAATTTTCACCATTTTTTACCCCCCCCCCAAAATGATCAAAAGTGAAAGTGAGAATATTTTTTCTTTCTGATGCTCTTATCTCAATTAATTCTCAATCAAATTAACCCACACAGATCTCATTTTGTAGCCAAAAAAATCTATTTTAATGCCACGCAAACGAATTTTATATTTGATAAGAAGTTTTAGAGATATTTTGACAAAAATTATAGAGAAAAGCCCAAAATCCGACAAATAACAAATTTTTTTCATAATATGCAACCCCAAATTAGGGTGTTAATATGTTTTTATGGTTTGATTTTTAAAAACTCAACATTTTTTACCTTTTCAAAACGCAAAATTTTGTTTTTGCCAAGCCTCACATCTCCTTTGTTTTACAACCAAAACATTTGACCAAACAACGATTTTGTTGTAAAATGTATCAGCTTTAACGTGCTTTAATCGAATTTTAAATAACATTTCTACTTCTACGAGATAACGCTAAAAAGGTGACGAAAAATTGAGTAAATCGAGCTACCTGCTTTAAATTGCAATTATCAAAATCGAAAATTGCACTTCATTTGTGTAACCTGCACGCTTGTCAGGAAAATGTAATATTAAGCGATCTGACCTCCTAAAATGGTCATATTTTTCTCAATTCTTAAAATGAACCTTGAGCAGCTCATTTTGTAGCCAAATAAATCTTTATTAATGCTACAAAAAAAAAATTCAAGAAGTTTTCGAGATACTTAAGAAAAACTGAAAATTTGTAGATAGATCTAAGAAATATATAAAAGTTAGAACGTAGCTAGATTAATACTGTCCAAAAACACAACTAGAATCATTTTGAGGCAAAAAAATGGCCATTCTTTGCCATTATTGAAGGCGAAGTAATTAATGGTAATTAATAAAAAAAAGAGTTACAAGCAAAAGAAGGAGTTTTTGGAATCATTGCTTGGTTTGTCCTAGTTTTTTTTACCGTTTTTAAGCATTACTTCCGGTTTATTTTCAAATGGGTCAGCGCAGTATATTTTATAATTTCATGGAAGTATTCTAGCTTCTTACTTGAGCTGGAATACAACTTTTTCCTAGATAATTGCCGCAAAATTTTGTCTTTGGACAAAAAAATAGCAGTAAATGAGCTTTCAATAAATATACAACAATTTTTGTTGTGCGCTACAATTATGTTTTGGATTTTTATACCTGAGTTAACCATTTTTCATTAAAAGAACTTTACCCATCTCTTTATGAGTGTCAGGTATTAACACCACACCACGAATTTAAACTAAATGAATTAATTTTAGAATAACTAATTTAAGTTTTGCGTTTTGAACCTACCTTGTATTAAAACTAGAAAAATCTCCTGACCTTTCGTTTCTTTCACGGGTGCTACCACGGCTTTCAGTGCCACGGCTGTCGGGGCCGCGATTATAATTACCACGACTGCCTCCTCCACGAGATTCAAATCTTTCACGATTATCAGGAGTATTGGGTTGACTTTGCTGCTTATTACGCAAATGAGGTGGGATGTACCTGGCGCCGCCGCTTCCGCGGCTCTGCAAGTCCAGACCAGCAAACTAAAAGAAAATCAAATTTTTGTTATAAATAAGCAAATTAGCAACATTCAAATGAGCAAAATCTGACGTGAATACAGCTGTCCTTCATTCAATTAATATTTGGAAATTTTATTTGGTTTGCTCTGAAATATATTTATATGTGCTTTGTACCTTTAATAAGTAATTACTTTCAAAAAATTATTTTCTACAAATGTAGAACAAAGGAATCCATAGCTGGAATGTTAGAAGAATTTAGAATTTCTAATGGGGATTGGAAAGTAAATGGTTTGGTGTCGGGTGTTAGATAACAGCAAAATAATAATGTATCAATAGATGTTATTTAGATCAAGAGTAAATTGGTTGGTAAAGCATTGAACTTGAAAATGTGGATCGATAATGGAACAGCACAGCGACCTCCATTATCCAGGCTTCCGGGTCGGCAAAACGTGGAGGAATAAAATAGATAACGTTTAGAAAATTATGAGCTACTAACCTGCTGCTCTAGACCTGATCCATTGTGATTGGGTGCATTACTCATATTACTACAAATCAGTACGTTTATAAGAACTTTTTATTGTTAAAGTCCCCTAATCTAAAAGTATCCAGCGTCTTTGGCAAAAGCACAAAAGGCGTCGATTTGCGACTCTTCTCACTTCTGTTTTTACTGCGTCTGCGCAAGTTTATTTTCTAACATGGGCTACTAATGCGCAGGACTTAGAAAGATGGCAGATAAATTATTTTAGTACTCTTCTTCAACACTAGGGGATTTTTAAAATATAATTTTACGGAAAATTTAGAGTAAAATTAACTCGATAAATGTCATTTATTTTATTACTCTACTCGACTTTTGACAACGTCAATAAACATCAAATTTCAAAATTAACAATTGAGCAGGTAAACAACAAATTGCTACACAAATTTCAAAATTTACATTTCTTTTGTCAAAGCAGACAAAATCAACAATATGTTTTGTATGGAATTTCTTTTTATTGCAATGTAATTTTTTTAATTAATCGAAAATATGTTTACAAAACATTTATCTTTTTACGATGACAATTTAGTGAAATATAAACAAAAAAAGAACTAATTTAATTAACTTGATAACTGAATTTATTGATAACGCGTAAATAATGAATAAAACATATTTTCTTAAATTATATTCGCCAGATGGTTTGGTATAGGTTTAAGCGTTAAAGTTAAGACGAAATTCTAACAAATACATAAAATAAATATCTTTGACATTGGAACTAATAACGATGTAAATGAACTACTGGTGGCCTTGATGTCTCCATTCTATGCCATGAAGATATCTGCGAACAACACAAACAGAGGGTTTTATGCAAAAAAAAAAATATTAAACAAAATTTCAGAAAGTAACAAATTAAAAAAACTGAAGGATTTTTTTCTGTATTTACTAATTTAATAAAATAATAAAACATATCGCAACTTTTGATTTAATTTATGATGTGAATATTTTTAGAGTATGTATGAATTATTGTCTATTTGTCCCTTGATAGACCCCAGGTGCGCAACTTAATTTTTAGATAAAAACGAAGCGGTAGAACTTAATTCTAAAAGTAATGATATCGCTGTTTGCGACGGAAGGGTCGCTCGACTGGCGGCGCCTAGCGAAACTAAATAGTAGGGTGTAAGAACAATAATCGTGTTTATGCACATATATCGAATAAATTATGTAAACAGTTCTTAACATGCCAAAAAAATACAAAGAGAACATCAAATAAATATTGTAGTGTGTCTCAGTGCTCTACATATGTAGAAGACAACATTAGAATGCATGTCTTTTGAGTGAGCAAATGAGAAAATAATAGCGACTGTTATTAAAGAGAGGAAAAACCAATAGTAATACGATGTATGTCTGTAAAAAGCACTTCAGAGGGGAACATTTGCGCCATATTGCCAAATTTCGAAGCGCCATCTAGCGAGCTCGCAAGTGGCGAATACGAGCACCAAATTCTTAGGAGTACGGATTGATTCAGCTTTTTGATGGAAACCATAAGTAGACTCCATATGTTCCAAACGAGGAAGGGCAATTCATGCAATTAAAGAAACTATAACGATTGCATGTCAAAAAGCAGCTTACTACTATGCACGTTTTTTTTGCGCCATGGGCATGATTGGAGTAATGCTACGTAATCTGATAGAATAATTGTTATGCAGTTTGAATAATATTTAAACTTAAAAGTTATGAGCCCTGTCAGAAATATTTCATAGAACACAGACTCTTGACTTTCCCATCTTCCTACATATTGCACAACTTAATATCAATACATCAAAACACCTTAAAAAGTGCTTCACAGATGTACTTGAGCAATAAAAACAAAATTATTAGCCTTTTTTCGATTACAAAAAAGTAAGCACTAAATAACAAATTACCACCAGCGCTTCACAGGCTCTACTTCAAAAAATGCATTTTATTTAATCAATGATTGTTCATCGCTGTGTTATACAAAATTTGAAGCACCAGAAAGCTCTTTTGATGCTTTTTTCGAATCTGCAATAAATTTTTTTAAACTTTCAAAGTTACCCTCGCGGCTGTCTAATTTTAGCACGAGCCTCCTAAAAGTATTAATTTTTTATCGGGACATTTTTCGTACTTTGCTTATTCATGATGTTCACTTAACTTATTAAATCGACGAATAAGCTACCAAAAATTAGAAATTTTACTGACCAGGAAATTATTTTATACTGACCAAAAAACCAATGTTTACTGTTCAGTATTTTATACTGATCAAAATATAATTATATATGTACTGACCTTTTGCTAAAAAATAAACTGACCAAAACGAATAAAAATACTGAGCAAATCAATAGTTGTGTTTATTTATACTATAACCATTATATTATATTAATATAATTCTTAGATTTTAAGAGCAACTCTATTTATGCTACCTCTCAATTGGTGCTTTTTGTCTAAATTTGACCTTGAGGAATTCAAAATAAACACGAATAATTGCCAAGGATATAAACACAAAGGCTGAAAGAAAAACCTCACTTTTTATGTCTTCACTAATATACCAAAAAGCACAATATTCGAATATGGTTAAAGCAAAAGTTTCCAAATACCCCAAATAGGTATGACCATCTATCATAAAACGATAGAGTAGTAAAACTCTGTAAGAAAACAGCGTTAAAAGAAAAATACCAAGAAAGGCATCTTTGTTGATCATAGTGGTTATCCTACCCATACTTATAATCATTTCAACTAAAAAAAAATATAGTAATATAATGGTAATATAAATAAAAATATTATACCAATTATATATCCCTCCATGTAACCTTTTAAAATAGTAGTTTTTTGTACACATTTTTTACATATATTTTTGAATATATTCATTTTCTAAATTTTGGCATTTTTTATGTTGACATTTAATTTTTGGCACTCCCGGTTTATCTGTAAATGACTTAATTTTATTTTAATTTTAAATGACAACCTCATCTTTTGTGAACCCTGGTCACCAGCATTAAATTTTGTGCGTTTTGGTAAGTATTTGGCACCAGAACTGCGTTTTTCGCAAAAAATAATTGAGCCGAATTGGGGATGATGGAGATCTTTCAAGGTCAGGGCCGCTTTGAAAATCAAAAACTCTGCGGGCCACAAGTAAGACTCGCCAAAAATGTGTGGGTGTTTGATTGCAGGTTAAAATGATGCACATATAAATGTTATTTATTTGAGGTATTTTTTAAGCAGAGTCCCGATAACCAAACTGAAACGAGCGCGTTTCTTGTCGAAATTGTCGAACTGAATTTCGTTACGCGCTGTCAATGGTCGCGGGCAACCATCTAAAGTCAGTTTTACGACAATACACTAAATCGTGTTTGGCTGTTTCGGATTGTACGTGAAAAAAAAAACATAAATTTTACTAATAACAATTTTTTGTAATCATCGTAGGTGAGGCAGTAATCGCGGATAATACAAATCTTGCGGTAATTTCTTTCTGCGTTTACAGCGCCAACTAAGATGATTAGAAAAAGAATTGTATTTTTACCGTAAAATCCAAATCTGCAATAAAAATTGAAGTTTCTATTAAAGATTTTAAAGGGCCCCCTTTCCCCGCACCCACTTGAGGATATTTCACGTGTTTAGGTTAAAAACCTCAACCGGTATTATTGGAATTATTTTTTTTTGTACATTATCCAACTATAAATTAATTTTAAAACTGGTATTCTGTAATGTGCTTCTAGATGCAAAAAGCTTGCGAACCCTTGATCTAGACCAGGCGTAGGCAAACTTTTTCCTTCGAGGGCCACATGAACATCTCCAAAGCTTTTGGGGGCTGCAGAATGTGATAAAATTGTTCAAATTTGAGCACAATCGCAGTTATTTTAGTAAAACTCATTTATATTTTGATATAAATTATAATATTTGTATATAAAATCAACAAAATTTTAACGAAACGCTAAAATTAACCAAAATTATCACACTTTTAATCAAAATGTGTAAAGGACAATTCTATTACGAGTAGCCTCTGTGTATTAGAACACTTAGAAGGTGACACCAAGTGTCACAACACTAATATCTTCAATAGATTTAATGGTGCTAGAAAAGAAAAGAAATAAAGAGTGCCCATACGCGGATAAAACGACATCGGAGTTAAGGAGTAAATGCTAGAACAACATGTACAAAGAATGGACCAAACCGGAACATATACAAAAAAAATGAAAATCACTGGTAGCAGATACCTGTATCTACTGCAGTGGATACCCTGGAACATGTTATATTTGTATGTGAAAGTTGGAAAGAAGTAAGAAATAGTGCACGCAAAAAACTCAGCAGTAAGGGATGAGTATCGAAAATGACAGAGTTGAAGGAAAACTGTAAATCTTGCAAAAAAAAGTCCGATGACCAACAACGTAAACAGAAACAAAAACAATCTGCTTTTCACGTCGATATTTCGGGACCGGTAGAGCTCAAAGGGGCGTAAGAGTGAGGGGTTTTAGCCGATAGGAATCCGGCATTACGGATACACCTATAAGGGTTTTCCCAAAAAAAAAACTATGTACGTTGGAACCTAGATAAAATTTTGGAAAATATCCATAATTAAACATTTCGAAAATATTTTCATGCATACGAAACTGTGACCTACCTTTTAGGGACACCTCGGATATACATTACTTTCAAATTTTCTTTTTGAATCTCCAACGTCTGAAATTAAATTATAGATAGTTTTTCTACCTAAAGAGAAAAATTACAAACAGACATATTATATGAATTGCGAAAGTATTTGGAACATAAAAAACACATTTTTATAATAAATTAAACATATTTGAGATAAAATCTAAAAATAATACATTTTCACGAGTGTACACAACAATAATAATACTAAACACAAATAAAATTACACATTAATTTAAATAATATTTACGATTCTTCATCCTCAGCATTAAATTCATCATGTACTTGAGATGCATCAATCAAAAAATTCATATCTGGTTGTGCTTTATGTGGTTCAAATGGGATAAATAAATCACTAAGATCAACAAATCCATAACCACAGGCTTTAATATTTTTTTCCACTAATTGCTTCAAGGTATTATAAGCATATTCCAAATTTGTATCGCTTGCTCCTATAAAAAAAAATATAATGAATACCATTAAAATATTTTCACAATTATATAACTTAAGGGACGGATACGTCACATTTAAATAATTAACAGCGTATATATACGTCACGCAATAAAAACCATAAAAAAATGTAATGAATACCATTAAAATATTTTCACAATTATATAACTTAAGGGACGGATACGTCACCTATAAAAAATCAACAGCGTATATATACGTCACGCAATAAAAACCAGGCGTTGAAGAAGTTAAACAAATAAAAACGTTCTGTTGCGCGTAAATGGCAATAAATAGAAATTAACATAAAAAAAATTCAAAACGTTGTGACAATTAAAAAGCTTACAGAACGATATTTAAGAAAGGACGTTTTACTTAGTTAATTAAATATTGAAATAAACTTACTTTCAGATTTTGAGATATCAAAAACATTCCTCAGGTGTAAAAGTTGTGCATACAAATCCTCTTCACAATACGACTTATACATAACTCCTTTCTTACAAAGCATACAAACCGGAAATTTGCCATAAATCTTATCAACTTCATATGTGCAATTAGGACATGATGGATCTTCACAAATCAATTCATCATCATAATATTTAGCAATAATATTTCTTATGAATAGA
>JARJDX010077476.1:0-14382 GCA_030264735.1 Gymnusa sp. GC000175
AGACGGCACTACATGCCATACAGCCAACGCAACAATCACTTTATTGCAGGAAACTTTTGGTGAGCGCATTATTCGCGTCGTGGACCTGTGGCGTGGCCTCCAAGAACGTGCGATTTAACACCGCTGGACTATTTCTTGTGGGGTTATGTGAAGTCGCTTGTCTACGCAGATAAGCCCGAGAGTTTTTCGTGCTATTTTACAATTTCGAAATACCGGTATTTATAGCGGTCAAATACCGGTATTTTCGGTATTTACCTACTATATATAAAAAAAATTAAAAAAATGTTTTTATAGTTTTGTTATGTGACAGTATTGTAACAAATTATCGCAAAAGGCATGTGAAAGAACTTGGAATAACAAAGAATATCGAAGTATATATCCGATCCAAGGTATTAAAGAAATCACGCGAGAGTATATCTTTCGATTACAAACGAAATGCAAGAGATAAATCGTAGTCCATAGAAAGAAAACCAANAGATAGATAGATAGATATTTTATTCGTGTTAAGCTTAAGTTACATTCGTCAAGTGTTTCAAACATATAGCAAATACATATAACAACATAATACATAAATATACATATAAGAAGTAATAATATTGAATTAATTAGAGGAGTGGACATTAGGTTAGCATTTCAAATTTCCACAGTTTTGATAGTGTATAGTTAGTATATATACCGCGTTAGAAAAATGTTGAAAACGTAATATCGCAGCAGTCTGTTTTTGAAGTAGATTTGTATATTTATAGGTATCTACTGGTCGTTTTCATGCTTGTAAATGCTCCTAAGAATCAGCAGTGCGGATATTGGCTTTTTTCTCCCAACGAGCCATTTTGGCTTTTTCACGTTTAGTTTGAGATCCACAGCCAGAGACTGGCTATGCTTTGCAGTTGTTCTAACTAGTGTTCGTAAATCTTTTATGCTGGTAGCTAATATGTATTATTGTGTCGTCTGCAAACCTTAAATTATTCACCATAACACCCCAAACGATTCTACAATGTTTTTGTTATTTAATGCATCTCTTAATATCTTTTCGGCATATACGTTGAACAGCATAGGGGAGAGAATACATCCTTTTCGCACCCCACTCCTTATTGCTACCTTCTCTGATAGTCCATCGTCTATTCTTATGCTTGCTCTTTGATTCCAGTATAAATTACACACAATACTGAAGTCCCGCCCGTCTGTTCTCATTTAGTTTAGAACATCGATTCGTTTTTCATGATTTACTGTTAAAGGCTTTTTCATAGTCCACAAAATAGGTAAAAATGTCCATATTGATATATCGGTGTATGCTGAATAGAGACTCTCTGGTCCCAAACCCGGAAAACCAAATTGCGAGTCACTGGTCGTTTCTTCGCATTTACGCATTTAGATACGGTTGTGGATGGTCTTAGAAATATTTTTAGAATGTGGCTCATTAAATATATAGTCCTGATGTCTTTACAATATTTCGTCTTGGATGTTTTATCACGAAAGTTGATCTAAGCCACTCTCTTGGTGTGATTCCTGTTTTATACATCTTATTAAATAAGTTGGCAACTATGGAGGATGAGCTCTTTTCTTTGAGAACCTTTATAATCTCTATGTGTGTTTCATCTGGCCCAGTTGCTTTGCCATTCTTTGCCATCGTAATAGCGTATTCCACTCCCGACCTTGATATTGCGAATTTTCATTCTATTGTTATTGAAGAGGTTCTTGATATATTTGTTCGATTCCTATTATTTATCTGCTGTTGACAAAAGTCTTGTGCTCGTCCATTACTATCTATTCTTTGGTTGTTTGTGTTTCCTTTTTATTGTTGTTGTAAAAAAATGGACGCCAGATCGTACCTTGAAATTTGAACAATCTACGAGGAAACTCTTTCCGTATCTCACAATTTATGTTTAAAGCTGCTTGGTTCTGAAATTTTATATCAATTTAATCTGAGAAACATTTATATCGAGGACAAGGAAACACTTTAATCCTTTTTTTTTGTAGGAAAAGAATAGAAACTACTCATTTGGCAGACATACACTTACACAGAGTTCGCACAGACGTTTACACTCACACAAACGCTACCCTATCTGGAGCCGAAGGCGTTGATGCGCCGGATTTTTTCATTGCCGATGACCGATGACATGCCCAATGTAAACGTCCCGGCTTTAAATAATGGTGTCCGACGGCAACGTTCTCCTAAGGGCTACCTATCTCTTGGGTACGTATCAATTCCTTGATAGCGTGATCCCTATATCCGAGTGACCCGTTTTAAATATCGAAGTTGTGAGTTTAGTATCCTATATTGAAGTAAAGTTCAGTGGCAAATTTGTTTTCTTTGTCCACATTCCTTCGCAGGCTATCCACTAAGGCCTGAAACCCGTTTTAACTCGTTTTAAAAGGAGATAGCCACGATTACTGCCGACGCTGCTTTATCGTTATTTAAGACCATGTAGGTACACAGCCCCTCTGCATTCCCTTATTTACCACTATCCTGAGAAATGGCCTTCACCAGTCGGTTCTGCACAGACCACACCTCTTATCCCCTGCGCCAAACCTTCTTCTTAATTGGCAAAAGGTATATTATCTGAGTATGTATATTGTAGTATGGAGGTTTTTGGGACGACACTTAGGTAGAGATCGGCGCCAGTATGGAGCCTTGTGGGATCGCATTATTGTGCACTTTTCTACTGCTTTGCTCATTTTTAAGAAAACTAAAGTTTTGTTTGCTTTACATATATTTTAGGAGCGAGTACATGGTTTTTTAATATATTTATAATGCGCAGAAATTTCGTTAATATGCCCTGTCTCCAGATAGTGTCTTAAGTTGCGGCTAGATCTATAAAGACGATTTCAGATTTTAGACATTTTGATGCCCCTTTTTACATATGTTGTTAGTGACAAGTCCTAATCGCGATACCAAGCTTGTTCTGTTGTTAGTTATTATTATCACATTATCTATAATATACATGTTCTTGTTGTATATAAGTTTATCAAGTAGTTTATAGGTAACACTTAATGACGCTAGGTCTGCAACTCTTTGCATTTTTGAGTAGATTTTTCGGTTTTAAGATTGCGACTTTTCTAGTTATTTTGAGAAGCTTGTGCAGTCTCGCAAATTTTAAATTAGCGGTGTAGAATTTTCTATCCACTTGATGATTTTCTAGCCGGCCCATTTGAAAAATTCTAGGAATTTATTATCGTATTCTGCATCTTTGCTGGGACTTAATGAATGTATAGCCCGGTTGACTTCTTAGACTGTAAAAATTTATGCATATGCGTATGTGGATCTCACTGGGGCGTATAGATAGTTTTAGTGTAGTTCCTTCTTAACCAATTTGTTTAATGTCCTATCGAATTTTCTTTGCATATCTTTACTATTCTTTCTGCAATAAGGTTGGGGTTCATAGGACATTCTTGAGCAATCCCTAACAAAAGCAAGCTTTTTTACTTTACTGTTTTAAGTTTATTTGTTATAATGTTCGAATTTATTTTGTTTTCATCTATAGTTACAAGGCGTTGATCAGTTTGTCAATAGTTTCTGATTTACCGCTTTCTTCATACTCAGAGTGCAGAGTATATATTGTTTCCTGTAACCTTGTGTGATCCACTTTTTTGCTGTATTATAATTAATCCGGCAAATCTTTTGTTATTGTTTGAGTTTAGTTCTTCAGGGAATTTGTTTCGGTTAGCTTTGATGAAATTTCATCTTGGTTTCAGGATTAGGTTTATTATTAGTACGTTGGCTCCAACGGTTATCTTGACAGGTCTATCTTGGCCATGTGGATTTTGTTTAAAACATTTCTGCTTACATCTAGTGGGGGGATATTAAGTAGATTTTTAAAGAAACATGGGTTAAAGCTATACTATTCACTATCGTGCTGGTTGAAAGGATACCTTTTCTTTAAGGTTCACATAAGATGTAGATTTGTCAGCCCATTCGGCAAGTACGTCACCGTTGTGTTTGTTGCGGCTGCAACCCCACAAAGTGTGGTGGCTAAATTTCCTAAAAAATCGCAAGATATGCTTGTGCAAGGATCAGGACTGCGGGTCAGTTAGTATAGATCTGTCGTCAGCAACTTGTATGGTTATATTCTCGATTTGGTTATTTAAGTTGCTCGAAATTATGCGCAAGTGTTTATTTTTTTAACATAAGTTTCAAAGTTGTAGGAGAGAATAAAGGTTTCAAAACAATTGAAGAAACCTTCATCTTTAAGTGGGTTTCTTGTAGAATAATTAGGTCGAATACCTCTTTTGTGACGTGGGTGGGCAATCACATTTGGATATTGATATTTCTGCAAAATTTAATTGGAGAAAGGGGATAAAGTTCCTATAATTCGTGTGGTTCTAAAAGGAGCCATTCGGAATTTTGGTGGGCGGTGTTGGTGTTAGTAATCAATGATGATATTCGTTATATACAGCCGGGAGATTCTAGGGAAGAGGTTGGCACTAGGGCATGCAAATTTACCGAGATTTCGTTTTACCGGTAAACGGTAAATTTTTTAACTAAAAACCGGTTGTTTAATTGAAAATAATTATAAATTTGTGTGCCAACTTGGCACGTCTGTTTTGATTGTACACTTTTAGCATTATCCAGTGTATATATAGCGCGAGGAACTTTCTCATGATGTTCAGTAAGCATGTAAAATAAAAGAAAAACGTTCTATTTTAATACTATTGTAAAAATTGCCTTTAAGGAATAAAATAATTTCTAGAAACCTATTTAAATATTTTAAGGAACATGTTGCATTTTACAACAAAAGGCAAGAACAATAAAATAATAACAATGCATGGATATGGTATTTATTTAATAACATCTCGTACGTATTTTTTTATTGTTCACGCCGCGCAAAGATTACTCCTATACGTGCGCACGTTCATATCACCATATTGGGTAAAGCGTGATATGTATAACAGAACCAAAATAATTGACGTATAATATACCATCTGATCGTGTGAAAAGATAGAAATTTTTTTTGCGATCATTTTAACATTATTCTCTCACGCGTCAAAATAAGTACATTAGGAGAAATTCGCTCAAACACACTTTCCAACGTAGATTGTAACGTACTTACAAAATTATATAAATACCTAGGAAACACTTACATTGCTTATTGATTTTATAGAATTAAGACTTTATTTAAAACCTTGGTAATTACGTTAAAGAGGCCATTTTAAGGTTATTATTACTATAAAAAAATTGTCAATGCAAGATAATATTATAATTAAAAAATTGTGGTACAATTTCATTTACAAATTTGAGAGATGTACGTTACTTTTGACAAGTTTATAAGTATTTTTAATTAATTATCAGTTAATTAATTTGGCAGTATGTCTCTGCAATTTCACTTTGTTAAAATGTATGTTGGCAATAATTCCGATAGTGATATGTCACTTTTGAATGATATATAGCCATATTTCATTAATTGTCAGCTGGGAATAATTTTAATATGTTGCCTTAAAGCAAATAAGAATGAGTTCTTTAAATGTTAAATTTTGTAAAAATGATTAGAACAAAATTTGTGTCAAATTTAATTCTAATTATTTTGAAAATTTGCAAAAAAACAAAAAACCTCACCAATTAACTACCATTTACGGTTGGTGGATTTCAGTCAAAATTTAAGCTTAAATATAAATTTCCAGGTCGATCAGTTAAGTCTTTTGGAAGGTGGAGAGGACACAGACAGACATACAAACACCACTTCAAAAACAACTTTTTTTTACCTCGTAAATGAAAGTAAAAAGTGTTAGTACCGGCTTCAATAGCCTATAGCTATATAAGCAGTAAAACAATATCACATCTCGGGGTTCAAATCCTGACAAGGGTTTGGCTGTTTGTTTTTCATTTACAATTACTAGGTCCGCACTTGCATTGATTAATAATAAATAATAAAAATATTTTTTGGATAATGGTGAAGAATAAAATTTATAAAAATAAATAAATAAAATTAGTGTGTGAACAAATGTTCATATACTTTCTTAAATATAAAATTTTTTATAATTATTAATATTCCTTGTGAAAGTATAATTTTCAATATTGATGCGCTTGTATAGCTATAAAGCGATTTCAATTATTAGTTTGCCAAATTAGTTTTCGCTACCGAGTTTGTTCTATATAGGAGCGGTACGTGTAATAACAGAGAAGTGAACCGTTTTGATTGACCCCTATATAATAACTTACGGTTTAGGTCGGGCATATATATTCAGCTACTGGAAATTCTGTTATTATAAGAGTGAAATTACTACAATCATCTCATACAGCATGCTTTAAGGCAGGAGAAATTAAAACCAAACGAGCGTCGAAAAAGAAGTATGCAATTGTCGAAATTTTTTTCTGCATTGTTGTTGAAATAGCGGCGAAGAAATTTGATAATTGTTCATGTGATTCTTTTATTTATTACGTGGCTGTGGCCTGGATGTGAGGATGCACCACGGTGAAACATTGTAGTTCCACGAAGAAGCTTCACATAACTGCGTAGTTACAAGAATTAAAAGAATGTATTACAGTTTAACATTTAATCCAAATGTTGATCAGACAGGCGGGCTGCACTCTGCCGCCGCGGTTGCTTATTTATGGCAGTGCGTAGATGTACAGTATCGAACCGAGCATGCACTTGTGTGCATTCCATATAAATTATAGCCATTGTGCTAAATAATTTATGTCAAACGCTTAAGCTTCTTAAAAAATAAACGACATATTGTCATTGTATTTAAATAAAAATCGGGTCACTTCTTTTACTTTTACCACACGAGACCCACATAAATATACTCCCAAAAAAATTTACACAAAACTTATTTTTCCTTCAACTTTTCTTTCAATATTTTACATATGATTGGACTAATTTCATATTAATAATTTGTAGATTAGCAACGCTGTTTAGCTAAGATGTTTATGCGTTTGGTTCTTATTGCGATTCGAAACCCAGACAATGGGGTTACATTTTTTGGAAACCTGTTGGCCTATTTTCTAGTATGTAGTGTTAGAAACACCTCTAGACCATTAAAACGTCAGGTTCAGGTGCAATCCACAAAAAAGAAAAATTGCAGTAAATAAAATATAAGAGCACAACTTGATGTCGGTTATTATTAGATTTTTCATCAGAAGTTAGCTCACTTTAAATGCATGCAAGTAACTCTTAATATATAATTGCCAGTTTCTCTGTAACGGGTAAAGTATCTCCAAATACAGAAATCAGTAAAAGTTGAACAGGTCTGCTTAAATAATTGCACAAATATGTTTGTATTTCGAAAATTCTGTAGAACCCAATGTTATTGAAAGCTTAAAAGTGTAAAAAGAGAACATTTACTTATGCAACCAACATCACTCTTCCTTACAGAATGTCAATGTGGATATTAACCTAGAATATAAGATTTTTTTTTCTTTATGAATTTATATCTTTCCGAACATTCTTTTTCCCCAATATATCTATTTTAAATACTTCACATCCAAATTCTGTTTCTTTTATCGGATACTGGTTCTTTTTATGTTCTGTATATTCTGAGATCTTTATTACTATTTACATTTAATCAGTTATTAGATTAACATATTGTTCGAAGTGTATTGGTTATAAACGTCATTCTTCCTCAATGTTACGGATGGCTATTTTTTACAATGCCATCCAGCTCATGTGAGTTTTTCTAGACGGTAAACGTCCGCATCTTTGCTTTATAGTGGGTCTTGCTTGTGTGACTTATCTACATAATTACTGCGATTGGTGACTAAAGTATTTCAGGAATCCACCTATGACAACCGCTGTTCTGGAATGAGAAACACGAAGCATCCTTGACCAAAACCACACCTCGAAAGCAATTATCAGCAGCACGTATTACCCATATCTTGGAACCGGAAACCGTAGGCTTTTCACAAGTTGGATTTTAACGGAGTTTGATATTTAGATCTCTCCATAACTTTGTCAGTTCTGTCATCGCAATTTTGCCGTCTACGGATCTTTGGTTCACAACTTTCAGAGTTATATAGAAATAACCCAGGTATGTTAACTGCTCTACCACATCGCAATTCCCGATTCTTTTAGGAAAATTTCTGTCCTCGTTTTCTCGTTAGATTATCATAATTTTTGTTTTGCTTCCCTTGGTTTAAAGTCTACATTCCGCAATGCTACCTTAGGTTGATTTAATAGTTTCAGGATTCCCTCTTCATCTGCAGCTATGTTGTTTGCGAAACACAAAATATTTCCCGCCAATCAGTTGTCCAGAACTAATCACATTATGTATTCACTATAGATATTTTACAGGGTATTCCGTGACTTGATGGCCATGGCTTAAGAGCGTATTCCTTAGGTAGTTCTAAGTCGAAAATGCATTATAAACTTTTCTCCAAAACTTAATAGTTAAGGAGCCAAGGGCAATTAAAAAAAGTCTGGTAGGTCATATAATGTAATTTGTTTTGTCATATTCTTTGATGTCATTTTAAAATTAACTTGTTATGGCTACGTTTTCAAATCAAGAATGTGCCGATATTCACTTAACTTATGGATACTGTGACGGAAGTGTAAGAGCGTCAGTACGAAAATTACAGCGGAGGTTCCCTGCTCGAAGAATACCTAATAGAAAAGTGTTTATCAATGTGCATCAATATTTGCCATAAACAGGCCATTTTCATACTACAACTACTGCAGAACGTTCCTTACTTGCTCAAGGGAAGCAATTCTTAACATGATCGCATGTAGTCTCTCTAAATAACAACTTTACTTACCAGTTGATTGGAAGAGGAGGTCCGGTGCTTTGGCCTCCGAGAGCACCGGACCACAGCCGGAGACTGCTGTGAGGCAGCGGGGGGACATTTTGAGAAAAAAACTTTAAACTTATGTTGGTAATCAAAAATAAAAAAAAAACATTACATTACTTTAATCAGCATGCATTTTACCCTATTCTCCATGCTCTTTTAAAATTAATATTAACCATAACTCCCTAACTATTGAGTTTTGTAGAAAAATGTATAAGGCATTTTCGACTTAGAACTACCCAAGGAATAAGTTCTTAAGCTATGGCCATCGACTGCAGTACTATGCTTCTACAGGTTTCTGATAGGAGTGACCAGATGTTTAGGCACTACCATTCTCCGAAGCACATACCTCAGTTTTGCTCATTTCACATCGTCTACGGGTTTATCGCAGTCAACGAAGAATAGGCACCTGAAGATGTGGTATTCTTGAGCTTTTTCTGTGAGTTGACATTTAAAATCTGCTCTTAAATTTCGCAACGATTTACAAATCCAGCCCAATCGAGAGCAATTTTGTTGCTTGTGAATGGAAATGAAAGATATTAGGAGGTTATTGCAACAGGTTGTTATGCTGTATCCTCCACTGACAGCCTATCGAACTTTACGACTTCACCATTATATAACTTTTTAAAGATTCGACCAGATTGTAATGTTATTGTCAACGGTTCTTTTCTTCTATTGCAGACTTTCCTTCTGTACTATCCCAGCACATTTCTGATGTGGTTACCATTGGATTTGCTTCCAACTTTGGCACTGTAATTAGAATTAGTATTAAATTATTCGAAATTTTATTGGTTGTTCTGATTTTCCACTAAAATTTTTCTATGAGATCATCATCACCAATAGGTGTGGGTGCTTTTATTTGCATTATGTTAATATTGAACGGCAAGGAACTGATTTTAATTGTAATTATAAGCTTATTAATTGATTCTGTTCCTAGAACAGCTTTATTTTATCTAGATACCACCAGGAAACTGACTACATAAACATTTTTTTATTTATGACAGAAAAATAGATAGTATAATTGGACAACTTATACCTTGAGTTTCCTCTGTATATCTGAGATTCCTACTATGTCAATTTTATATCGTACCAATTCGTTGTCTAAGATCTGCAACTTTCTAACCTTGTTCCACCCACGGACATTCCATGTTCGTGGAATTGCTCTGGTATTGCTTAGTCTATATGATTTCTTCATAGTCGCTATATTTCCGTGCGATGCTGTAAGGACCACGCCCGCACTACCAGTATCCAATTTTTTACCGTCTGCCCTGGATGCAGCAGTGCGTCGGATTCGATCACAATAAAAAATTATTTGGGAGGATTCATTGTCATATATAATGTTCTTGAACAGGGTAATGTGATAGTTCTCCATTGTTTTTCACGTCGCAGTGATAATGGTGAAATTAAAAATAAAATATTCTTTCAAATGCTATAAATATTGTGTGCAAAAATTTTGTAAACTTGCTAAATATGTGTGTGTGTCCTCTCTACAGCCCAGACGGCTAAACTGATCGGCCTGGAAATTCATATTTATGCTTTTAACAAAAATTGGAAAATCCCAGTGACTTTTGTTCAAAATCCACCAAAAAGTACTGGCAATATGTAATTTAATGATTAGGTTTTTTGGTTTTTTGTAAATATTCTTATCATTTTTACAAAATTTAACATTTTAAGAACTTATCCTTGTTCGTTGCTCAGCAATATTTTATTGAATTAATTCCCATTAAGTATCAGCTAACAATTAATGAAATAGGTTATATATTGGTCAAAAGTGACAGATATTACTATCGGAGTTATTGCCAATATACATTTCAACAAAATGCAGTCATATTGCCAATTTAATTGGCTAATAATAATAAAATAGAGTGGCGTTTCTATTAAAGCTGACGGATATGTTTCACATTCGTAAATAAAAGTCATGTGGTGACCACACCTCGATTTTTTATTATTAAAATCAATAAAAGTAATTGATAACAAAAAAAAATATAATCTCCTTTTTTTACTAAAATATGTAGAAATAATGAACGATATAAAAGTGGCGTGTTTAAAGAAAAGTATAAGAAATATATCGGATAATGATGCGATCAGAAGGGCACGTTGGACGGCTACCATCACGAAGTTACCTCGAGCAGCACGACAACATTTTTATGATTTTAACATATGTCATGATCCATTTTTGCAGAATATAAAACATGGATTTTCCTGCACTATTGCTAACCGCAGTAATAAACGTATATAAACAGAATTGCAGACATGAACGAACCATTCTATTAAATATATTAATGGTAAAACCCCAACGGAAAGTCTTTAAAATTTATGGTTTAACAACAATGAAAGATTAACTACATTCAAAATTGAATGTGTTGATTTAATTTACATTCACCTTATTTTTCTGTGGTTGTGGAATGATCTAAAACTAACACAGGTCGGCGTTTTCTACAATATAGATTAGACATGATGATTAATATAGGATATGTATCAGATATGGTTATAAAAATGTGTTTGGTGTTCGGTGGAGATGTCTAATTTATTCTGGCTTTGTTTCTTGTCGTGTACACGGCCGCTAATGTGCGGACATTGTAGCCGAGATCCTACACGAGCATACGTCCGCTTGTAGATTTTACCTATCCATCAAGATCTCACTAGATGGGTAATATTCCAACGCCAGAGAATCTTTTTGTGCATCATTCTATCATGGAAATTAGTAGGAAATTTATTCCCTATTCTTCAACTCTCCAGAAAATCTATAAAGACTTACCTGCATACAATCACAATGAGTAATAAAACGAAAATAATATAAATTTAAATAGTACAAGCATTAAATAAATAGTTTCTGCTGCAGCAAATACCTAAAACAGCCGACAAAGAAGTACATTTTAGATTGATTTACGAGGAAATATTCAGGTTATACAACAAAGATTCATAATGGCAGCCAACTTTTTGCACCTTTATTGTCGCTATTTCTATTTAATGACTTATTGTTAATTAGCGATTTGTATTTATAAAATTTTATTTTCTTCTAAGTATACCATCAGCATGCCTTGGTGAAAATAGTGCTATTAGGATATATAAATGTCAATTTTCTATTTGTTTCTTATGATATACGACATACACTTAAACACTCTTAATGAGATAACTTACAATATTAAAAAAGAAAACCTGAAGCTAAAGTATATAATTTACATCAGGATGCTTTTTTGAGATTATATTAAACTCCCACCAATTATTATATTATATTTCATATTTTAAAATCTTCACTTAAACTAAAACATTTATTAAAATGTTATTAGAAAATTATAATTACACGTAATATATTTTTTCTTATTTCAATCGTTATTAAAATTAATATTTTTTTTTAAATCACTTTCATTTACTATAAACCAAACATATTTTACCATCTAAGTTAAGTATCGCTGATGCCGGGATTCGTTGCCAACAACTGTAGCTACTGAGCCACGACTCGCCCTATTTTTATTGTTTGAAACAAAAATGTATTCATGACAAACCTTCAACATATAACAAATGTATTGCAAAAGTAAATTTTATTAACAGAAATGCTATGCAATTTATATAATAATTAATATATTTTTTACCATTGCACAATATGCTTACAACAGTGCATTAAGACACGAACCCAGCATTTTAAAAACTTGGTAGGCACGAATGCAAAGGTAAAAATGTAGTAATTTGTTTTAATAAAAATATTTTTGAATTTTTTTTTTATAGTATCAAGCAGATTCATTCGTAAGCGTCCTTCGTTTGACTTATCATATTTGGTGATTAATTGCTTCATGTTGGACTCGATTTTTTTTATTTTCCATTCTATTCCATTGGCGGATGTTTTATGCGTCCAATTTCCCACTTTCCTTTGTGGAAAGTGGGAAATTTTTTCTTGTAGGACAAGGCGTTGAAAATGACATCCCTCGCCCCATAGGATTGGTCTAGGTAAAAATCCTCTTTTTTATCCTTGCATACAATTCACGGTCTTTTTTACTTTCTCGACTTAATATATTTTGAGTATATCATGTTATTCTACATTTCAAATGTTTTCAAAGTTTATTTATTAAATTAAATTGTAGGGTCCATTTCTCTGCACATACATTAAGGCTAACCAAACATAGCCTAAATCAGGTGGTCACATGTGCGCAAATGAATTACTCGAAACCCACAAGCTTTTTATTATTTAACCTAAATTAATTAATTTTAGTTAATTTATGCATTTTTACTAAATTTGTAAAAAATAAATGCAAATAGTATATAATTATAAATATTAAAAATATTGAAGGTGTGGTTACTACACGACTTTTACTTACGAATTTGAAACATATATACTTTGACAGTGATTTCATTCATTTATTAACAGCCAATTAGGTTGGCAGTATGACTCCGCAACTTTATTATATTGAAATTTTGGCATTAACTCTGATAGTTAGATAATTGGTGCTATAGGAGGATGTGAAAAATGTTATGGACAGAAAGAGTGACAAACGAGGAAGTACTGCGAGAATGGGTAAAGAGCGGAAACTCATGAAGAATATAATAACAAGCAAAGTGGAATATTTAGTTTATGTCATGAAAGGAGAGAAGTATGAAGGCTCATAATACAATGAAATATTGCCGGAGAAAGAAATATGGAGAGAATCAAGGGCGTAGCCAGAGGGGCGGGGGGCTAGGGGGCTGCAGCCCCCCGCCCCGTCATTCAAGGCGAAGCCTTACGTGAGCTGGTGGTGGTGCAAATTTGCGTTGGATTACGCAAAATACCTATATCCGCACATATTTTGCATCAAAATGTTTCATATATATATGTTTTAGACAGATTCTTCCGAAAATGGAATCAAACCCCCCCCACTTTCTGGCTACGCCCCTGGAGAGAATAATAATCTCCTGGTTAAGCAACTTAAGAAAATGAAATAGCTGCACTACGTATGAACTTTTTAAGGCAATAAAATAAGAATAAGCCTGATGATCTCCAACCTCATGTAGAAGAATGAAACCAATGAAAAGAAAAGGCCATTCCTAACATATAAGGCAGAGACGAGAGCATATACAAAAATAACAAAACATAATATTGAAGTGAAATTATTAAGATAGATAAAAGACCTGACATTTATAACGAATGTAAAACTCCAAAAAATATTACTACTAAAAATTAAATATAAAATCAGAAAAATACGAGGGCAATGTAATGTTGTTGTTTCAGGACATCAAAAAAATAAAGATAAAGAAGAAATACTGAAACAAGCTAGTAAACAGAATGAGCCTGCTAACTTATGCAAAAACAACATAACTCTTATAGCAGAATATCAGCTGGGAGACTGTCAAAGAGGTAGAAAGACGTAGACGACAAGTGGTCAAAACCAACAGAGACTAAGTAAGAAATAGACAAACAAGAGCAGGAGAAAAAGAAAAAGTATTCATTATTCATATAAACATATGTGGTCTATTCTTTATGCACAAGTCGGACCTTACACGTTCAATCTGGCATCAGTTCAATCCAATTCTGTGATCCAGATTGACGAAAGATTGATAAAAGATTGATGGACTGAAGGATTGATGGGATGGATTGACGATTATTATTATTCCAACAATGCCCTTTTGAAAATTATGATGATGATAATAATCCATTTTCGTGCTATATGAACGGTTTCAACGTAAAGACTGATGGA
>JARJDX010077479.1:0-13189 GCA_030264735.1 Gymnusa sp. GC000175
AAAAGGGCCCTGATAGACTCTGCTCTGTTCGACAAAATATCCGCTACGTTTTCATGGAGCCCGTGGAGATCGCGAGATGCGGCGAACTCCACACATTCCTCTAATATGTGTTTCACCGTTAATCTGACAGTTCGGTGGCGCTTCGCCCAAAAGAAGGTGCGTGGAGGTAAGATTGGTGTGCCCCACCCGAAGACGGGTGAGCACCACACCGTCCCTCCTCGTTAGGGCGACCACCTAAGGCCACGTACTAACGGTGGGCTTTACTTCTTTAAGTTTGTTGTTAGTATGTTCCTATTATCAGTTTTAATTATTATTTTATTTTATTATGATTTTATAAAAGATAAAGGTTTTTTTTTTCAAGTACAAGTAATGAAAAAAAAAATCCTAATACATTTTATTCATTGATTTTATTTTATTTTAATTTTTGATTTTATTTATTAATATTATTTATATCATTATTTAAAATAATTATAAAAAAAATGCCAAAATATAATTTATTTATTATGACAAGTTTGAATTTTTCCGCCATTGCAACATTGCCAAATCATACATCAGTGTTCTGAGCATGCGCAAGGACTAAAATTTTTTTATTCCAAATAACTCAAAATATAAATAGTGAACTACAGTTTATTTTAAGTCCAACCTTAAAATAAAGTGTACCTTTTAAACTATTGCTACAGTTTTTTATATACATGGTAAGCTGTTTAAATTTAAAACTTTAAAGTTGTACGTGCGCATACTGTGTTAACACATATCCGTCAGGGAATTTTAGTGCAACTTTATTATTTTTTTTCTCGGTTCATACGTGATGAAATACCTTTTTCAAATGTTAATCGAAGGATTAACATACAATCTTCCAAATCATACTATATTGTGTAAATTTTAGGAGTAAATTTTAAAGTTTGGTGGCTTTCTACCTTAAATTTGCAAAAAGTTTTGTAATTTTTTACATTTTACGATCTCCTTATTCTTTGATAAACAACATTTTTAGTGAAATTATACCCATCAAATTGCAGAGATATACTGTCATGATAATCTGCTGGCAATTAATGAAATTTGGTTATGCATCGGTCAAAAGTGATTATGTCACTAGACTGCCAATCTAATTAGATGATAATTAAGGAAACATTGTAATGTTTCTGTCAGTAGTAATAGATATGATTCAAATTCATAAATGAAAGTCTTGTAATGACACACCTTAATTGTTTCATTTGCGCACATAATTAGCACCTAACAAGCAATTTTAACATAAGATTAATTCAATTTTGATTGAAATGGATACTCAATTTGGGGAAGGTAAAATTGCTCTTCAGCTATATTACCGCCCTCAAAATCAATGGTCAATGGTATTCGACTCCACTTATTCAGAAAAAGTTGTTTTCCGAGTGGCGTCTGTGTGTCTGTCTCTGTATATCCTACAGCCAGAGGGCTAAACTGATGGGTCTGGAAATTAATATTTAACAGCTTTTAACAAAAATTGGGAGGTCCCAGTGACTTTTGACTGAAATCTATAAACCGAAGTAGGTAGTTTGTTCGTTTATTTGCAACAAATTTATTCATTTTTTATTGTCACCTAGAACCTCCAAAGAGCAGAGTAACCGAGCGATAAAACGCAGGCCTGGCATGCTAGAGGTCCCAGGTTCAAATCCGGCACAATTTATAACTCAAAACTTAAAATTTCTCTCTGCTCGGGTGGTTCGGAAGTAACCTTAAAAGTAGTTGGTCCCATTTGCGACATAATACCTGCCCTGTTGCTCATATTAAAGACGTAAAAACTATGCTAAACTTTTAGCATAGTTTTTAGCTTTCGGGTGTATACTTATACAGAGAACTCTCGCTCAAAAACGGGTCCATACAGTACCTATATGCAGTTATATGTATTCTTTTAATGCTGCTTATTATTTTATAGCAGTCTTATTACTTTCTTTTACAAAATACATAATTATGAACATTTTTAAATCAAGATTTTAGAAGAAATATCCATTTTCAGCACCACTATATAGAAAAAGTTGATTTTAAAGTGGTCTCTATTTGTCTGTGTCCTCTCCACAGTTGAAAATGCTTCACTAATAGGCCTCGAAATTCCTATAAGCTTAAAAAAAATGGGAGGTTTCTGTGATTTTTGGCTGAATTCCATCGGAAATGGTAATTTGGTTAGGTTTTTCTGTTCAACGCAAATATTTTAAAAACTATCAAGTATAGGGAAATCGCATAAAAGTATTATAAGTTTTTAAAATTGTACATGCAACAAATTTATATCAGTTTTTCAAAATTTTACTTTTAAGAACTTATTGTTGCTCGTTGCCAAGCAACATTATTAAGAAAATTGTTTGCATCATATATTTCAACCAAATAAAAAATAAAATGATGTTGCAGACACATACTGCCAACTTAATTGGCTAATAATTAATGAAATATGGTTACGTTTCTGACAAAATTGATGGATATTTCTAAGATTAGTAAAGTTGGGTGGTGAGCACATTTTTCCATATGTCACTGCATGATTTGTCATTAAAACTATGTAAAAAATACTAGACATTTTTATTTCTTACCATAAGTCTCAGTATGTCCTTGTTCTTCTACATTAACACGAAGTTTACAAATATTTTTAGGGAGCCTTACCTGGCACATACCTTACCCGGGATTGTATCAGATACAGTAGGAGCTGATAGTCGGTACGTGCTTCCGAATCTGATTCCAGAATTAGCATCAAGACGGCGGCCTTTCATTGCATTTTACCTTTTTGCGTTCACATAGCAGTCTATTCATAAAAGTATATTATGCCCTTTCGAGAAGCATTTATTGCGCACCTCCCACGAGAAAAGAGAGTACTGACTTTATTTTATAATAAACTTTAAAAACTTAAGAAATTCGTAAATAAAATTATTTTTTGATCAATCGTGTGGAACTGGTGGTTGTTTGGAACTTTTTCTATTGTTGAAAGTAGAAAATTGATTTCAACATTATTAACTTATAATGCAATTATATGAATAGAACTTGTACCTTTTGATTGTTTTATTGGTATATATGGGACAATAAATTTTAGGGCTTTGCAGTTTTGGTTACACCTGTGACGGTAATGGGTCCATGGCTTTGTAAGCACATTTACCGGTGTCTTTTGTCCGATATTCCCCGTAGCTCTTTTGTCATTTTAATCTCAAAATAAGACGGAGAGTTGAAAAAATCATTCACTTGAAATTCTCTGTGAAACTCGGTGAAATGTTAAAATCGATGTATAAGCTCGTTATATAGTCGAAAGAGAAGAGCTTTGTATCTAATTGAATATAACATAATAAGTCCAACTTGAAAAAGATGTTGGTTTAGGATTTGATATTTTTGTATTGTAAAGCAGACATCTTGCTTTTATACATAAAAATATTTAAAATTGTAAGAAAAACTTTTTAATTATAAGTATACTAATATATAAATGCCCTAAAAATTTATAATAATTTCGATGTGACCACGTGACGTTTAGCATTTCAAACTTTCCTATTTTTCTGGTTTCTTAAATATTTTGGAAAAAAAGTTTTCTTGATATCGAGAACCTTTGTTATTGTTTTTCTTGAAAATGACAGTAAATAAATTACTACTCTAAGGGCCGGTATTATAAAGATTAGTTACTTTAATTATATGATTAAATTGGCATGGGACATTGTTATGATATTGTTATTAACAATGTAACTTGTCAACCGGCCCTAAGTAACGAGTAATTCTGTAGAATATATAATAATTTATTTATTGTTTTTTTTATTTGAGATTGAAATCAAAATTTTCGTTTTAACGTATAAAAGTTTTCGAGATAAAATATTAATATGTTTTTGTCAAAAATGTCAAATATGTAAATTAAAATCGTGTAGTAGCAAAACCTCAATTTCTAAGTCGGACCTTACACGTTCAATCTGGCATCAATTCAATCCATGATCTTGATCTTGAATGGATTGATGTCAGATAGATGGATTGACGAAGGGTATTATACTTTCAATCCAAACTGACAATATTCCATCAGTCTCTACGTTCATATAGCACGAAAATGGATTATCATCATAATTTTCAAAAAGGCATTGTTGGAATAATAATAGCACTAGCTACTAAAAGACAGGTTAAAAGCAAAAAATGGATAAAAGAGTGGTTGAAAAAAAAATCACTATTCTCATTTGAATTTATTGAATAAAATAAAATGCACCAGCAAAGGGGAAGACTATTTTTTTTTCACATCTTCTAACGCTGCCTTTGGTGTAATTTTTTGATATATGATCAATAACTTTTTTAACGCTTCATTTCTTCTATATTTATTGACATATTCTTAATGAGTTTTATCCCATAAGATAGGCAGTGTTTCAAAACACAATATAGAATCCTTTTCGGGTTCAGTACTTTGAGTAGGCTGGGTGATTTGGGGTTCGCCGTCTGTCTCCATCGGTCCATCGCTAGCTGAGCTGTGATGGACTGATGCCAGATTGATGAAAATGCAGCTACACGATCAATCTGACATCAGTTCAATCATGATTGTCAGTATTTATTAAATTATTCGAATAATCGTCAATCCCTCCCATCAGTCCATCGATCCATCAATCTTTCATCAATCTTTCGTCAATCTGGATCACAGAATTGGATTGAACTGATGCCAGATTGAACGTGTAAGGTCCGACTAACTATCATTATTATTTTGCTCAAAATAAATATCCAGTAAAAAACATGTATGTATATTAAGTATTTGTTGCAATTTCATAAGGTGAATCCGCTTATTACACAAAGAAAATTTACAATAAAATATTATATACAGAGTAAAAAAAATTAACATGTGACATATTTTTTAGATTAGTATACCTAGTGTTGGTTTTAAGTTGTGGTTGTGATAGTGATTAATTGGCCAAAGTTATACTAATAGAAGGGCTATAAGGTTGTGGATTATGTAAGGCTTTACTTTAGGTTAGTGTCAGTATTAGGTGAGGGTTAAAGGTTTTAAAGATCTAAAAAAGTAAAAAGTGATTTTTTTGGCTTGGTTATTAGATTTATTAGATTTTAGATTATAATCTTGTGTGAGGTGGCAGTTATTGTTATTATATAATTTACAAATTATGATATTAACTGATGTTAACAGTATGGTTATTAGGCTAGACGCTAGGCAATTTATTATGCTTTATATTAGGTAAGTCTTAGTGTTAGGTGACGGTTAAAGATTTTGAATAATTTAGAAAGATGATTTAATAATTACCTTTGGTTGGGGAATTTATTTTGTTTTAGGTTACGTAAGTGTCACACTGTCGCTTACAGTTTTTAACAACCCCCAAAATGAAACTGGTCAGGTCTGCTTAGAGAGTTTATTAGGCTTTAGATTAGGTAGGTATTAATGTATAAGTGTTGTTTGATTAGCTTACACATTTTACCATTTATGCAAGAGCATTTCGCAAAGGAAGAATAGCCAAACAAAAAATAATTTAATGAATTTGAATTTTATAATAGGGTTCACATTCCTATTTCACGGGCAATTATTTTTTATTTTAGAATTAAATTTAGCCCAATTAATTTATTCATTCGACCTTGCAAAAGGTCATGTAGTTCTAGTTTTTATATGTAGTAAGCTCCAATAGTAAAAACCAAGGTTGCAGCTTCGAAAGACTTGTACCAGTTGCGCAATACCCAAAAAGCAGCAAAGTTTTTGCACTTGTTTCGGTTTTAACTCAATATTTCCTAAAGTATGGATTATTCAGAAAAAGTTATTCTTTCCATTTTTTAAAGTAGATTAAATTTGCTAAAAATTTGCTAAACTTCGTACGTCGGGACTTTTTCGAGAAAAAAACTCTTCAAAAATTGAAAATTTTTTCCAAAACCCAATACAATTTTTTTATTTTCTCCTCTACTTAAGCACAAACTTTATTATCTTCCGAAAATTTAAGGCGTGGTTGGCTAAAGATGTGAAATAAGATTTTCTTGAAGTATGGTTTGGTTTAAAAAAGGTACTTTTTGGCGCTAACACGGACAAAAATGAGAGCTTCACAATGTTGTTGGGCATTTTCTAATCAAATTTTTTGTTTTTAGATTTAAAAGTTCTGCCCCCTTTAACATGGGCTTATTGAAGACATTTATATTTTACCAGCTGTTTTTACCCGGTTTTGTACGACACCCGTAACCATAACCTAACGTGGTTGTTCACGAAAAAACTATTAATTTTTTTCGGGATATTCTAATCAATATATTTCTTAAATTATTCCAGAAGATGGCGCTCAAAGCATGTCACTTTTATTTTTTGTTGTTCTTGACACATAAAAATTTGATTTATGCCCAGTTCTTCTTGAGGGTTTAGGACACGACATAGACCATCTACCCATCAAGTTTCCAAATCCGTTTAGCCGCCAAGTGATTGTGAAACAAACATCCAAACATAAAAATTTTTGCAAATTTGATATTAGTAGCATTATATTATATTATATTATTTACATTTATTGTCATTTCTGGAAATCGATTTTCATTGATTTTCACTTGTCGTTGCATCCCTCACTAATATTCATTATTTGCAATAGCGCCAATAGCTGTGGAACACCCTTTAAACGGCAAAAACTTGTCACCAACTTTCACTTAAATCATTTACCCATATACTTTACACTTAAATTGTAGCCCTCATCTATTTGATAGTATGTACATTGAAAACCAGTACCGGTTTTCCTTCATAAATTTTTCGGCGTAGGCACTGATTTGAATTTAATTTTAAATTGGTGCGCAAACTCGGCAATCCACAGTAAATTTTTAACTTTTAATAATCTTACACAAATTTATCAATAATAAATTTTATATTTTACGATATGAAATTAATAATATTTTTGTACATAAAATCAACTTAATTTTATCCTGTGAACATTTTATTGAGCCCCTTTTTAATTGCTAAACATTTTATTTTGTATTTTGTTTTTTACTATAATTTGTTATTTTTTAACATATTACTTTGATTTCGCCATATTATTTTTAGGATGATTTTCTATAATTTTAAAACCAATTTTAGTAATTAATGTTGTGTATTGAATTAAATGCAAAATTTTATGCTGTACATTTTTTATTTGAAACATTTTTAATTAAAATAATTATAAATGTAGGAAATTATAAAAGATTGATTTTACATTCGTGCACTTGTTTGTGTAGGTGACATTTTCACTACAAAAGAAGTTTTTCCGCTAACCAGTTTCCCTCTCCTAATTGGATTTTAATTCATATTGCAATTACACTTTTCTTAAACTCCAAGTAGTGTGGAGTTTAAAAAATGCCTCAGTGTGTGTCTCTGGATCGAGTTATAATAATGGACCAAAAATATTTAATTTTACTTTCATTTAAAAAATAAATAAAAGTAATGTAATCGCGAAAATTTTTGAAATCGAGAATTTAGCGGAAATGTCCGTTTTCGACTCCTCTCATTCAAAAAGTGTGGTCTGTAATCCGCCTGTGTGGATGTCTATGTCCACTTAACAACGCAGATGGCTTAAATGGTTAACCTCAAAAATTCATATCCTAGTGGACCTGGACCTACCCCATCCTTGACCTCCAATCTTTACAGACATTTTTCACTTTCGGATTCCTAGGGTTTCCTTTGCGTCAGTTTTACATTGTCTCCCCATCTTTCTTGTGCACGGCTCTCAGCAAACTGAGCTTCGAAAATGCGTTTAGGCGCTCTAGAATCGTCCATTCTTACTATGTGTCCCGCCCACTTAAGTCTTAGTACTTTAACAAATTTAACTTTATCTGGAGCTTTGTACAGATCTCTTAGCTTGTGGTTATACCTGATGCCACCCATCTAATTTCTGCACTGCACCAAAAATCCTTCAAATCTAATGAGTGTTTCTTCCAAATTTTTTGTAAAACCGGAATTGGATGTTTATACGTACAGCTTGACCAAGTCTAGCTGACTTATAGGTTCGCACAAGTATCTCTCACTTGAAAGTGGGAGTGGTAGCGCTATATTGAAGCAAAGTACTGTACAGTCTCTGCAAAAGTATTTTTGTGGATAAGGCCCGTGATTCAATGCAAAATTTAATAGAAAATTTTATTTAAAATATTTTTTCACATGCCAATATATACTGGTCAAGCTGTACAAATTATCAATATTTAGTTTTTTGCATTTATTTCGTAGTGTCCAGCACTGGCTGCCGTATGTAATGCCGGTTTTCCACTCGTTTTGCCGACGTTGACGACTAGCGCTACTTTCAAATCTTCTGTTTCCAATCTTAGATATGCGTTCTTTACATCAGTGACGGTTCTACTCGCCAAATCGTCCACGTAACCTACTATCTGGTACGATTTTATAGGGATTGTCTCTGTAGGTGTAGCTTTGTGGCTCTTATAAGTTTTTCTAAAACCAAGTTAAATAAGACTCTTACCAGTCCATCCCCTTGTCGCAGTCCTATGTTAGTAGCAAAATTTTCCGTTGGTTTGTTTTGAACCTTTACTTGACAGTTTAAATTCAGCATTTTTAAGCGCGATAGATTAATTAGTTATTCCTAGCTCTTCCATAGCTGAACAAAAGCCTCTCTATTAATGCTATCATACGCCCGTTTAAAATCTACGAACAACTGTTAAATAACAGTAATATGTTTCCACGCCTTTTCCATAACTTGCCTTACCACGAAAATCTGATCTGTGGCCGAACGGTTCTTTCAGATTCTTTTTTGGCATTCCCCTATTATATCGTCTGCGTATGTTGTTATTCGGTTTTTAATGATGTTTCAAAACAACAGAAGTGGTAGTTTAACCACAAACTTTAAAGTTAAACACAAAAGTTTTTAAATTTACAAAAGAAATTTCTTGTTATCAGTTTATCCATGTTTTACTTTTTAAACTCATTGTTGTTCATTGGTAAGCAACATTGTTGGTGTAATTATACCCAACATTTATTTTAACAAAATAAAGTTTCAAAGTCATTCTATTCAGAGCCTAATTAATGAAATGTGGTTATGTATAAAAGTGACAAAATGTCTAAAATTCGCAAATGAAGGTAGAGGGTGTACGATAAATTTTTAAATAATAGATACGTATATCCAACCCAATATTAGTTTTTACTTTCATTTACGAAGTAAAAGTATATTCAAGATTCATAAAAAAAAATTGAAATTGAGATTTTTGCAAAAATATCCGATATAGAAGTGATGTTGGTGTCCTCTTCATGCCCCAAATTGCTTATCTGATCGACTTAGCTTAAACATTTATATTCAGCCTCTTTACACAAATTGGGAGGTCCCAGTGATTTTTGACCATTTTCTTGCTGAAATATGCTTTCGTTTATGTCAAAAATGACATATTAATCTTTCATTCGTAAAGGAAAGTCGGAGGAAGACCATATCAACGATTTTTTGTGTTGATGTCTGTTAAAAAGTATGTACAGTATATCATATTAACTTATTAATTAAATTTTCGATTTTCTCATTTTACCAAAATATAAAAATGAAGGTTTGGTAGAAACATAACTATATTTTATTAATTATCAGCCAATTCGGTTGACAGTATGTCTCTGCAACTTTATTTTGTTGTGAAATATATATTGGCAATAACTCCCATAATGACATCCGTCACTTTATATGTATAACCTATTTCATTAATTTTCAGCTGATTATAATGACAATATGTCCCTGCTACTCGATGAGCATAAATTTAACAAAATGTGCTTTTAAAATGTTAACAAAATTTGTTGCAAATTTAATTCTAATCACTTTTGAACTCTTGTGTTTTTTTCATAACCTTGATAGTTTTTGAAGTATTTGCAAAAAAAACAAAAATCCTAACCCATAAACTATACTTCCTGTTGGTGAATTGCACCCAAAAATCACTGGGACCTCCCAATTTTTTTTAAAAGCGTAAATATAAATTTCCAGGCCGATTAGTTAAGCCGTTTGGGCTGTAGAAAGGACACAGACAGTCAGACAGACACCACTTTGAAAACAACTTTTTCTGAATGAGTCGAAAATGGATATTTTTACAAATATCTTGATTTAGAAAATTAACGCGATTACTTTACTTTTATTTATTCGTTTATGTAATTATTAAGTCAAAGGCGCAGCCAAGGGGGGGGGGGACGGGCCTGCAGGGCCTGCAGAATTAGCCCAATTTTTATGAAGTATTACCGACTATGCTTGGGAACTTAAAGATAAAATTTGTTAACCGCAATTGTTTTTTTACTTCGTTTTAAACAATATTACTTTACTTTGTGGGAGTGTCAAACGTAACTCATGTCTCTCATTAGATAGTAATTTTTTTGATTCGGCCCCCCCAAGACAAAATCCTGGCTGCGCTACTGTATTAAGTAATTATTGTCGAAAGGCAATTACAGAATTATACTTACAATTTTAAAAATTTAATAAAGTTAAAGCAGTTTAACTTTATTGATACAATAAAGTGAATTAAAATGTACATTTTATATCCTTCAGCGAATTTTCCGCCTCTAACTATTTAGAACATGAGCTATGAAAGATAGTACAAATTTATAAAATACATCACATCGGGGTTAGTAACGTTTTTGGTAGTATTGCATGCATGCCTGATGCACGCAAATTCTACATAAATATATCTACGTGCGTTAAAAGAAATTTGGCGCAAAATACCCTGCGGCAAACTTGCGTCGCAACATGCAATGTAAATTTTTACAATTCCACTTGCATCACATCCTAATTTGTTGAACATTTGGTGATGCATCGTGTTCAGATTGAGCCTAACTTGATAATTGGCGATATCCTCATAGCGCACGGTAAATAACATCATTATCGAGTTGCAAAGCGCCATCAGAGCGGCGATAAGAGGCGCCAGAATTCTCGCATCGCGATCCCTTAATTGTTAATTGGACAATTGCTGCCTCTCATTGCTATTATTCTAATCATCAGCTTTTCTGATGACAGTGAAGTACACAACTTTGTGTGATTTAGTCGAGTCCATTGAATTTCCGAGAAAGGTCGGTTGAGGCAATGGCAATGACGGACGTGCCCGGAATTGCAATCGGAATTTCGTTCACGACACAACAAATAAAAAACGTTGTCAAAACTCACCCACGTCGAACTAAGATTGAATAGCATTCCTTTCGCATTTTCTAAATATTTGGGAGCACTTACGCTTCATATTGACCACTGTCACTAAAATGTCCTATTTTAAATTGTTAACTTAGGTGACTTTTTTTAATATTTTTGTTTTTTAGGCGATGCCTGGTGTAGAGCCATGTGATGCGGAAGCGCTGTGCAAAAATGCAATACATAATTGCTCCTAACCGCTTTCTCTCCGCGAGAATTACATTAACTTTGTGTTCACTAGATATAATTTCGATTATTGTCCGCGATGGCAGATAAAAATTATGAGTCTCTAAGATTGTATTGTTGTCGATTCACGCCCAAATATTCCAGGATTAGATTATAAGATGTCTGCACATTCGATCAAGATGTTTTTCTTTTCACACAACAATGACATAAAAAACACAACTAATTTGTCAGATGGCCTATCTATTTTTACCCAAATTTAGATTATACATGAAGGCAAACACATTGTAGTTATTTAACCCATTATATAAGTTTGTATCAAATTGTTGTATTATACATAACTATTTATTTTTTAATAACTTATATAGATGATCTAAAAAATAAATTATTCAGTAACTTTCAATAAAAATATTATTAATTATCTTAAAAATTAATTTATTTTAAATAAGGTGTAAACAAAAATGAGGATTTTCTAAAACATCGGACTACTGTTATTGGAATATTCATGTGCTTAAAAATTTATTTTAATATCAAAATTTTATTTTATTTTTTGGGATTTAATGTTAAATAAGTGGAAATGATAAACTTTACAATTTAAAACTGTAATAAGTTCTGATAATTTTCAAAGGTTAAAAAGTTTTAATAAAAGTTATTTTATAACTTAAATAAATATATTGAAATTAGTAAGCGTTAACCCGGTAACTAGCAGTATAGGGCAATTGCACACTCGTCGTGTACAGCAGGGATTCCCAAAGTGCGACCCGCGGGCCAAATACGGCCCGCAAATCCTGTGAAGGCGGCCCGCGAATTTTTTTATCGATGCATTTAAAGAAAAAAGAATTTGAGACATTTGTTACTTTGAACAAAAATATATTTATATTTCAATAATTATTATTAGCTAATTAGATTGGCAGAATGTATCTGCAACTTCATTTTGTTAAAAGGTATGTTGGTAATAATAATAATGCCATTAGTGACATCCGTTACTTTTTACCGACACGTAACCGTATTTCATTCATTTTTACCTGAAAATATGTTACATATGATAAGAACAAAATTTGTTACAAATTTAATTCTAAACACTAATGTACTCTTATGTTTTTCCAAACTCTTGATAGTTTTTAAAATATTTGCAAAACACCGAAAACCCTAACCAATAAACTTCCACTTTCCATTGGTGGATTTTGGCCAAAAGTTACTGGGACCTCCTAATTTTTGTTAAACACTTAAATAGTTAAATATAAATTTCTAGGAAGAGGAAACAGACACACACACATACAGACTGAGAGACAGGGGCCACTTCAAAAACCACTTTCTGAATAAGATAATTCGAAAACAGATATTTCTGCACAAATACGGATTTTAAAAATATTTGCGCATACTATACTTTAGCTTGCTTCGTACGGGGCTAATTATGTTGGCAGTCTTTGCAATTTCGTTTTATTAAAATGTATGTTGGCAATAATTCAGATAATGACATTTGTCACTTTTGATCAATATACAACCCCATTTCATTAATTATCAGCTGATTATTATGACAGTATGTCTCTGCAACTTGATTGGAATAATTTCAATAAAAATGCTACTTAGAAACTAACAAGGGTGAGTTCCTAAAATTAAAAAAAATGATAGGAACAAAATTCGTTCAAAATTTAATTCTAAATACTTTTTTATTCTTATGTTTTTTTCAATAAACAGTTTTTGAAATAATAACCTTACAATTTTTATCAAAAGCTTAAATATGAAATTTAAGGTCGATCAGTTCGAAAATGAAAGTAAAATGTGGTCCCAAAATTCTGCTTATTTACCTACTTCGGAAAACATGTGGCTTCATCTACACATAAAACTTTTATCAAAAAATGGAGGTGTGGTCACCACACGACTTTCATTTACTAATTTGAGATGTTTTTTGGGTTAACTGAAAAAATGATGATGTAAAATTTATTTTTACACACTTTTGTACTCTTATGTTT